>VZTL01061816.1:71237-107735 GCA_013400535.1 Scopus umbretta | reverse complement strand
TTTCAAGATCATTCCCAAATGGCATAGTCATGAACATAGGTCCAGACATGCCCCTAACCAGTAACAGTCAGTCTGCATCGCCTATGAATTTCATAACTTTTAAAGATAACAGTTACCAGTTATCGTGGTGGGACCTGAGGCATCATTGTATTAAACGTGAATTTGACAGAAAAATCATTCATAAACAGATATAGATGAAAGATTTCTGGATGGATGTTCTATTTGCTGAGAAAACACTGATAAAAGATAAGAAAACAAAGACTCTGACTCTTGTGGCTTCAGCAGTCCTTCTGATGACAGGGAACCTGGCAATTGGACAAGCGGCTGTTGTCTTACGGTCTGATCCTGAGAAAGCTGATCTGGGAGGGAGAGCCAGCCTTATACCTCCTTCCCATTCCCATTCCCTCTGCAGAATTGTGACCTCAGCCAGCAGGACACACAGCTGCATCTGCCCTCAGTCCGTGTGACCAGATGGTATCTTCCCAACACATGGCCCAGCCACCGGGGCAACATCTATATGAATACTAATTAGCAAGCCCACAGCCAGATGAGGAAATTAAGGAGGCCAAACACAGTTACCTAGCACATGGCGGTACAGCCAAATCTTAAGGCCTGCCGGACAGATTTGTGTAAACACACGTTAACTCATACGTCACCACATGCCTAAAAAGCTCTAGCTTCGGTTTTGTGTGCTAATACAGAACAATACAAGCCATAAACCAGATAATTAACCTTGGTAGATAAGAGAGCTGTCATCAAAAGATTTCAGAGACCTTTTTAAAGGCAGGAAATAACCCAGCACACAAGGGGAGATACTTACGCAGAGAGCAGGGATGTGACTTGCCTGGCGTTAATCAGGAGGCTCAGAACAACCACCTCCTGAACTCACCACACTGCTTATGCCCCTGGCCTAAAGGACTGTAGGGAGCAGAGCTGGTCAATCCTTCTTTCGTGCTAAAAACTAGTCTCCACCCCATGCCCTTCTGTGGCGAAAGGGCACTGCGGTACTGATACAATCACTTTTCAGCTGGGCTACAGCAACAGAGAGACCAAGAATTTATACTCACTTTAAAACACTTGGCTGCCTTTTGTGTGGCTGGAGTTAAATCCCAGATCCAGTGAGCAATTTTATTGCATTGAATAAAACTTCTACATCTTTTCTTTTAATTCTTTGAACACTTTTTCCAGTTTCCTGTCTTTAACTGCCACATAACATGGCTATGCATAAATAGATGCTAATTATTATTATTGCTGCTTCCCAGATGAAGAGTCTGAAGGAAAGGGCAATAAAAACACTGAACAGACTCATCTCAGAATTGGGTTTAGGGCACAAATATCAGTTCTGTTTTCTGCCTTCTATGATGACGCATACCTACACAGTCTTGAGAGCCACTTGTCATGTAGTCAGCACGTTCTGAAGCACTATATGGCTGTACCTTAGAGCTCTATATGGTAGGGTCTGGAGCTTTCTAATGTGATGGGGTTTGTTTTGTTTTAATGGGAGCTACAGAAAAAAAAAACAAAAACAAAACCAAAAAAACCCCACTAAGGCTGTAAAGTTAAATAAGCATTCAGCAGGTTCTGTCTCAACAGATTTCAAGCAGCCTTTCCTCCAAGAGTTCAGAAGTATCTATCCCAAGATAAGCTGTGCTACTTGTCACCCAGCTCCAAAATACAGTGATTGCCAGATTACAGTATTTACCAGAAAGGATGGAGACATCTGTCATAAGGCAGTCACATGTATTTCTCATGTTACTGACTGAGGCTCATTGAATGGCTAGGACTTTTGCTTAGTGTCTTAACACCAGCTATTTCTTTAAGAATTTCAGCTCCCATTTTCTGTATTTTGATGCTAGAGACCATCCAGGGCCTTCTGCTCCTGGGCCTGAAGTGCACCTCCTCTGTTTTTTCACTTTAGAGAGGGGTGATAAACACAGGCCTATGTGAGGGGTAACAGCAACAAAAGAATTCTGCTTGCTTATGAAGGGTTTATTTGAACTGACCTAAATTCTGAGTAAATTCTGCTTCTGGGAGCAGAAGTGTCAGAATTAGCCATTTAGGCTTTTGTTTTATTATCTGGATAGGTTATGGGGCAGTGAAGGAGCACACAGACTCTACCAAGAAAGCTCTCGCAGAAAACCACCCTAAATTCCACTCCTGTAAAGATGTTCACTGAAAGTGCATTGAAAGAAAAATTTAAAATACCCCAGTAGTTTTTTTATTAAGATCTCTTATTTGACTCGTGTTTGAAAGGTTGGACAAGGAAGGGGCAGTGAGGGGTTCACTGATATGTAGCAGCAGAATCAAGGAAGAATGGCTTTGGGCATATGGCTTGGACATGAGACAAAAATTTTACATATCAAAGTATGTAATAAGCAATGACCTTATTTCACTGCTGCGGGTAAAGGTTTTTTGTTTTTTTTTAGCTTTCGCTAATAATCACTCAGCTGGGTTTCCTTCATAATTTTTATTGTGAAGAATGTTATTCTCTGCTTGTGTTTGCTGTAAAACGCCTATGGAAAGCACAGGAACAGTTTTTATGGAAGGTCACTTCCATTTTGTGTTTTCCCTGTCTTTTTCTGGCACTGGGTCAAGATCCTGAATTTAGATTTACACAAGTGCTGAATACTCACACCTTAATTGAAACATACTTTAAGCATCTCATCTGGAGGGTGAGAAGGAAGGCAGCTTCCCCCCCAAAATAATCAGATCTTCGGGAATCAAAAACCAAATATCCCAAATTAGCAGATAGGTGGGACAAATTTGTGCTTCAATTGTCTCTGAAGAGAAATAACAGCTCTCTTATAATTCACAGTCTTTTTGTGAACATGAACAAGCAGCAAAGATGTCTATGAGAAAAATTAATACTTTTTTTTAATGGGTTTTGGATGGTGCACATTAAAATAAGGAAAGGGGACACCCACTTTCTGAATACTGCAAATTTTTGTTTGCAGAACACTGGTAAGCCATTTTTATTCCTTTGCAGATCATGTAGGGTTATTAAAATGATCCACATTTGCATGCTAGCCAGGTCTGTCCTTCTAATTCCTGCTCAGCGCCGATTCAGTGAACCAAAATGCAGGCAGTCCTAATTTTCCACACAGCTTAGACCAAACATGTGATAAACCTGCTGCATCTCCACCTCCTGATCCCATCCCTTTAAACAGCAAAGGGCTTCAAAAATATTAAGGGCAGAGACAGGAGATTTGGCTATGGACTCTGGCCTGGCATGCTGTGCTAACACCAGTTCCTTTTCTGTAAGCAGTACTACAGGTCTGAAGCAGGAAAAAAAAAAACAAAACCACAAACCCAAACCAGAATGAAACTAACAAAATAACCAACAAACAAACAAAAAAAGATAGCTGTGCCCACCTCAGCCAGAGCAGCAGAGAAGTGATTACAGTTCTTGTGCATCAGGTGGTATGCATTTCCTTTGTACTCCTTGCCCAGCTCTTCCATAATCTTATCCACGTCCTCTTCTGTGAAGTCTGTAGTGCCCAAGGCAATGGATTCTCTAGTTAAAAACAAAACACACAACAGGAGACATGGCAAGATACAGTGAAGAGAATGATACATACCCAGGGAAGAGGAAATGATCGGACATTGGCAAGAAGGACGGGCTTCAAATATGGACATGCATGTCTGGGGCTATCGGAGAGTCTCGCTAACAAAATGGCATGGTAATATCCCCAGCTTATCCACAGGCAACAGCCCTGAGAGCTTCCTGCTCACCACCAGGGAAGTCTCAGCTCTGGGGGTCTGCTCCCACTCTGCCCATCGCCTCTCAATAGAAACTTCCAGTAGGACAGAGGAGATGATTTTCTCATGATGGAGAGGATTTCCATGGGGTGAACAGGAAGGAGCAGACCGAGAACTTTATGCAGAAACCTATTGCTTCTCCCAGTATTCACTCAGTAGCACTCATGCTTCTGAAAGTCTCCAACAACCCTCAACATAAACTAGCAGTCTGGGAAGGTCAAGCCCCACCTGCCATGGGCAGATTCTTGACGCACAGCCCCACAGTCTGAGCACTTTGAACAACATATTAATGCAGCATCCTCTCAGACTCCTCTAGCAGCTGGCCTGTCCCTTGTGACAGAGTAGCAATAAACACATGAGATGACTTCTGGTACTCTGCAGTATCCATAAATCGGTGATACTCATAAAACAACTAGGTTTTGTTTTTTCCCTGTGCACTGGCTCTGTGTTACACACAGTTACTCCTATTCTTGCTTACAGGTGAAACTGGGAACACAGAAAACAAAGAAAATGGGAAAAGAGAACTGCATCCATTTGTAAGTGTGCTTTTAAACCCTGCCAAACACAGTTCAGCACTGTTCCCTGTTTGCTGTACATGCTCTTTTACCCATGACCAAAATCCCTGCAGGGCTGCCTTTGAACTAGGATCGTGTAAAGGACGCAGTGAGGGCATTTACGAGGAGAGGGAAAGGGGCACCCAGAGGAGAGGAGTTCCCTGCTCCCCCTATACCAATGGCTACCAGGGGGGAGAGGGGAAGAGGTAGAAAAAAGGGCCCTTACTTGAATTTAAAGGTCTCGCCAAGTTCTACTGCACTGCCAGGTGTAATCTCGAAAATTCCACTGAAAGGGTAGGGATGCCCTCCATAGGCAAACTCTGACAAGGAAAGAAACAGACTGTGAGTAATTGAATGAACCGATGTCAGGAGAAAGTCTATGGCAGCTGTCTGCATGGCTCAGCATCAGCACCAGGGGCTGCGCGATGGCCAACATTGGTTTCAGCCGGAATCTGAAAGCCATTTTCTCTGTCCGTTTACCTATCAGCCTGAAGATACCCACACAGCCTCCTGACATGCTAAAACTACTGCTTTCCCACAGAGCCAGGAAAACTCTCTGAGTCTGTCTTCATGCCCATCCAGGTGGCTTCCTCTCCAGTGGAACGTTCTGCAGTGGAGGCATTTAGAAACACTACAAGAGACTGTCAGTGGTGGTACTGAGCTGGAAGAAGTCTTTTCTGGAGTAGGGAGAGATCAAGTTGTCTTCTTCCAGAAGGATTTACAAGCAGCAACTTGGAATTCTTTGCTGAAAGCCAAGCTAATTGTGTTCTGCTGCCTCAGCACACGAGTCAAGTCCAGAGGTCCCTCCATGTCATACAGGCCATCTTGCATGGCCTGTGAAACACAGCCTGTAGACCTCATGGTGTCATGCATGCCATCTGGCACAGCCTGTGAAACTTCTGTGCTCAAGATGGAACATGGCACTCCCAGGGGTTTATCTACTGCATGGCACTGGCTAAAAATACCATGAGTGAGTTATCCCAAGTTATTCCCATTTAACGCTGAAGGAAGAAGTGGAAAATCTGTGATGCTAGTCTGTCCTTCAATGCACTACAACTATTTTCCCAGATACCTTGGCTGCTCTTTTTGCAATGGGTGCTCTAATCAGCTTCGATCTCATCAGACCATTTCAAAAGTCTTACAAGACATTTTCTTTTCCTTGTAACTCTGCTGTTTCAAAAGAACAGTTTCCAAGATCTGGAAATCCAGATTCCAAGATTTCTAGACCACAGACATTCATAAAGAATTACTGCAAAATGAATTTACTCTGACACAGAATTAGCACAAACATGCACATGCTGTTCACAAGACAACCACTGATCTGCCTTTCTTTCCCCCTTCCCCCATTTTTCCCCTTCTCTCTCCCACTTCCTTTACAGCAGAGTGGCTTTCCAGCATATCTTGGTCCCTCCTATCTGCCATCCTACTACACACCTGCAGAAGCTATAGAGGCTGCAGTTACATGCTGAAAATAAGAAGGGCTACATGGTTCATGACAAAACTGCACAAGTTCCTGCTGGACTCCACAATGGACTCTAAAGAGAGAACTGGCTGAGTTTTTCACTCCTCAAAACGTTCCTTGCTAAAAGCTATAAGTTTGGGGTTCTTTTCTGTATCAGACTAGCCATACAGTTGTCCCCATGTTCTGCAGGTAGTGAAAAGGAAATACTTCATACCTCTGCCGTAGATCTCGATGCCAGAGTGGAAGACACCAATCCCCAAGGTGGAGGTGTATTCATTTATCCAGTACTACAGTAAAAGAAAAGCCACATTTGGAAGCATTAGTGGAAAATAGAGACACTATCTTGGTCTAGGTTATATCCCCCATCTCCTGTCCTCAGGGCAACTTCTCTTTAAGGACAAGAGTGATTTTGAAATGATCTTGAGACAAACAAACTGGAACTCTTTAAGACCAACAAAAGTTGGCATTGTATTTATAAAGCTGACTGGGATTAGGTCTCCAAAAACTGCTCATCTAGTCTTTTCCACATAAGGCATTTCCCTGTATTCCCTGTATATAACTGGACCAGAACTTCCATAAATCTAGCTGCTACAGGATGCATGATTATTTATCTATCTTCTCACTTAAATAGCTGACCCTTAGCCAGTTTTACCGATTCACTTGTCTTACTGATCTTCAAAATCTTGAGTTAAAGAATCTCCAAATATTTTTTTGCACACCATTTTATATCACCTCCCAACATCTACTTTTTGTTAAGCTGTTTTTAGGCAATGAGATCTTGGAAAGAGAGGGCCATTCCTCCCGTAGGTCAGAGGAGCACCATTTAGTAGTTAGCTATATGACACTGGTAACTGCTTTATAGAAAAAAAGAAGCTCCAAGCATACTAGTCAACATTTTGCTTAGAGGCACCATATACTATCAAGAATCATTTCGAGAAGGGACAAGGACTTGCTGCTCCAAAATTAGGAGCAAGGTGACCACAACTTCACCCAAGTCAAAGACAAATTTTTACAAGGAGCTGTTAAGTGACTTCTTTGCTCTGGAGTCCAGCACTTCCCCAGTACATTTAGAGCAGAGGAATACTGCAGTCCGGTGCATGCAAGCAACACTCCTCCACCAAGCACTGCTCACTGTTTCCACCATACCATGAAGGACAGTGAAGACACCCAAACAAGTCCCAGCTAAGCTAATTCTGGAGTGGGAAGCCACACAGCCATGCCAGGGCAGTGCTGCATTGGAGTTAATTAGCCCTGCTCAGCACCAGTATTTATTAGGTTAGCTGCGGAGCTGTGTTGCTACAGACATAACGTTTTCAGGCAATGAGTGGAAACTGCCCATGCCTGGTATATTTACAGTTCACTTATACTTATATCTTCACTTGCAGTGAAGATGCATCTCTAGTAACTCAGGGCAACTGAATTCTTAATTTTAATCAAGTGCTGCAAGAAAAGGGAGTGGTGTTAACTTGTCCCCATACAATGGCATGACAGGTTCATTCAGCTAAAATTCTCTTTGGGGTCTGGTAGCTGCTTCTGGTGTAGCCAGAACAAGCTGCACCTTCCCTGGTGTCTGGTGTCACTGAGCTGCCACGGTATGAGAACCCGTGTTGTCAGGTAGCCAGAGGTTTGGCTTACTCCATCTACTTTTCCTCACACTGCTTGATTATGTATTTTTGATGACTGCAGTAGCTCTGTAAATCACCTAGAAATGCTTTCTGCGAGACCACTGCTACTGTGGAAAAACACAGTAGCTTTGATATAAAAAGTGCAGTCCCAAGCCTGACAATGTATGGCCAGTCTTGATACTTTAAACCATGTCCCCCAAAATGCTTGCCTCTGGCAGTAGAGCAGTTCCCTTTCCCTCCAGAAAATGCTATAATGCTTCTTGGGTTTTGTGAGTTTTGGTATCACGAATGATGTATTACTGCAGGAAGGCAGCAAACCACCTAGCTGGACCCCTGCCCACTGCTCTCTTCAGACCTTGTATAACCTCCACTTACCTCTTCGCTTGAATTATGCAAACTCTTGTTTTTAGGATACATCAGAGCATTGGACTGGAGCTAGGTCAGGTAGCTCTCAACCTCTACCAGCACATTAGCAGTGAACCCTCTGTTGAACATTGTGCCTGGTATTTAGAGACATGATGTGCCCTTGCCTTCTGCTGCCCTTCTCCACAGATCTCTGTTGCCTGTCCTCTGCAGCAGCAATATCCCTGCTCTGACTGGGGAAGAAGATACAGAGGTGGAGGCTGCATACAGGAGTCCGTATGACACCAGCCACATCTGTTGAGGAGACCAAAGCCTGTCTTCCATGAAGACATAGCCCTCAGTTTAGTTCTTTGATCTCCCAGATCTCATGGGTTAACTCCTCAGACAGTCTCAGTAAGCTTCAGAGAAACGCTGGTTTCCACAGAGCCCGCTGTAACACTCCCAGAGGATATGGTAAGTAGGTTGTCTTCTTCCCTCAGGCTGAGCTATTGTCTCACAGTAACAATACAAGCACAACATGCCCAGGTCACACCAGATGCTTTGCTTAGAGGAGTAACTAAAAGGAAGAGAAGGGGAGACTTTTTAAGTTAGAAATGCTCTTGACAGCTATCAAGGTCAGGGCTATCTGCAGAGGCTGGTCTGCACCAGGCTTTGTATTTCAAACAAGAAAGGTAAACTGAAAGCCACTTTCAGCTATAGCTTTTTCTTCTTCCATGTTAAAGTTTTTGTTGGATCCAAACAACAAATAAGCAAACAAGCAGGGAAAACAAAACCTCTCCTTGATTACCATGTTAGACTAATGCACGGAGACCTGTTCACCTCATATGTGCACAGCACTGTCAGAACACAAGTCCTCCCTGTCCCCCATCTGCCTGCACCACTCTTGTTCCCAGCATAGAGCCACAGCCCCTGAAACCCACCCTGCCCAACTGAAGGAGCCAAGACCCAGGCTGCAGGACAGCTCTGGAAACACAAATGATGAGGAGGCCCTACCAGAGATAAAGGAGAGATGAGCAGAAGTATTTCTCTGGCTGATACCAGGTGTTACAGCCATCACATGGACATTTCTGTATTTAAATGGTGTCTTTTTTCCCTATGAATCCCTTTAATGAACTATTGTGGAGTGAACTGCAACAACCTCAGCCATACCTGAATTTGAACTGAACAGAAGTTGTACTGGTTTAGTACTTTCTTTCAAATAACTTCAGTAACACAAAGGCATTATTGACGTGGGATTTGATTTGCATCTTAGTTCACTGCAAATAAAAATTTTCAGTATTATCTGTTAGCAAGACCAAAATGCAAAGCAGCTCTGAATCATGGCTGCCACTGTCCTCGTCTCACCCCTGTCTCCAGGGTGCTGCAGAATCTGCCTCCGGTGTGCTACTGAACGCGCAGCGAACGCCTCACGGCACTTTGGCACAGCCCACGGCTTGTCTTGGGAGGAAGCTATGCTAAAGTGAACATGTCAGTCACTTGCTGAGCTGGAAGAGAGAATCCAAGCCAGATTTGAAACCAGGTTTGTACACAAATGCACGAGCTGGCCCCGTTTTCCAAGGGGTTTGCAATTCTGAGCATAAGAACAGCAGCAACAGTCAGCAAATACTCATCTCTGGAGTAAATTGGCTATTGCTTAGATTAAAACAAAAATCTGCAGCCTGTTCCGAGTCAGATGGAAGAGCCAGGGAATCGCATACAGCAGTATCTTAAAGGGAACAGTGATTCATGCCTGCATTGCATTTGGCCTGCAAAATCATGCCATAAACCCTACACAAAGGGACTTGGAGCATTCTGTCTCATTTCCATCTTCAACAGAGACAGAGAACAGCTCAGAAGCAAAGAGAGGCAGGGAGGAAAGCTAACCAGCCTGCAGCTGCTTCACAAAAGCAGCAGATAGCCCAGGACTCAAAATTTAAACCCAGAGAGGAACCTCTTTGCATTTACAGTTCATAGTGTATCAGTTAAGAGCTTTTAATGCAGGTCCCTGACAAAGTAGAATTTGAAAATTTCCAGTTTTTATTCAAGCCTTCCCTGAATTCCTGGTTGGTTTGGTTCAGAGATCAAAGTGTCCGGTGAGGTAGTTTAGATCTAGGAGATACTCTGAGTCACTTGTTGTGTTATTCACTTCATTTATCCATCTTCCACACAGAGGTAGAAGTGAGTCTCACCGGGACAGTGAACCATGCCCTAACTTTTCAGAAAGGAAAGAAAATAAAAAGCTTCATTATATCAATATGCTTCTGGTAGGTCTAGGATGGAGAAGTAGATGGTGAGATACTAGGAGATTATGTCATCCTGGGACTTTTCAGAGCAGGAGTTCCTGGGAACTCCTACCAGAAACATGGGTTTCCAGAGAGGAGAGGCCCATCCATGTAACCACTAAATTCTACCATCAATTAATGTCATACTATAACATTGAAATTTCTATCACTATCTCTTTACCTCCCTCCTTCAGACCATTATTTTCCATGGTATATCACCAAAATCTTTCATGCATAACTGCTGAGCAGTTTAACTAAGCAGCTCCCTAGAGGCTGGAGACAAGACCACCTCTGTGGCTATCTCATATACTACTTCCTCTAAGCAGCCAACACACTAAGCAATATTCTGTTTATCACCCTAGTACAGACTGGATATTCCACTCCACCACATCCATTCACTACTGAACAGACATTAAGCCATCCTTTCTTACGATCCGTATGAACACACGGAAAAGAAATCCACTGGGAGTTGCTAAAAAAATCTGGTTTCAGCAAATAGTTGCAAACTCTGAGTATTCAAAGTAAGTGTTGTAGATCCTTGCTATGCTCTTCTACTCTTCACTAGGTATCACACACAATGATCGTCTGAGCCAAAATACCAGGTTAGATTGGGGGTTTGGTCTGACCTAGCCCAATGACTCTGATGTCTGTGTATGACCACACACTACTTTGAAAAAAGACACCTTTACCAAGGATGGGTGCAGATGATGAACCAGTAACTAACTTAACCATATTTCCTCTCAAAGCACCATCTGCATACAATTCAGCAGGATTACTTCCTTTTCACTGGCAAAGCTTTGTTTCTAGGAGCAAGAAAATCACAGTAAAGGGGGACCAGGGCTACAGCTGATTTTCTGACATTGCTAGTGAGCAAGGACCGTGTTAAGGGACTGAAGGAAATGGCTGAATTGCCTCACCCTCTGCTAATCTTCAGATCATGGAGCTCTCCTGGCAACACAGGCCCAATAACAGGCTGCCTGCCTAGGCTCGATATTAATCCTTCCCTCTTGGAGAGCCAAGTCACACACCATAACACCAAGCTGTCCTTTGTAGAGATGATGTCTCCTTTGGGTAGGATGGGGGAGCTTGCTCACAGCAGAAGAGACCCTTGGCTCAACAAATGCAAGTGGAGGACACCCAGGGCTCCAGATACTAACTAGCGTGCTCCATGAAAGGAGTCAGACTGGCAAGCAGCAACTCTTCACACCTCTGCCTTTATTAGATACACTGTGTAAAGTCTTTTGCCAGAGGCTTAGTCCTAGGCTTGGCAGTGCTTGGCCCCTGCAGTCAGCTTACCTAGGCAGCTTCATGAAAACATGCAGAGGAGTGTGTGTACAAATAAATGCACTGATCTATCATATCTCAAACACCAGGAAAATCCTCTGCTGTGTAAGAGCTCAACGCAAAAGTCAGTATTAAAGGCAACATCAGATTCACGCAGGAGACCAGCCAGGGAGCATCAAAGTAATATCTCAGTATTATTTTCTGAGATGTTCTTGACCCAGATGCGAAATATGAGAGCAAAGATGAAGGTAGAGAACATCACTTCAGGAAACCAGCGAGTGAAATCCCAGCCCTACATGGTCAAGTGCAAAACACTCAGCAACTTCACAAGAGTTTCAGTTTCCCCCAGTAAATTTTTTCTGAACCGGCATCCAGAATCTTGGGCCCTCAGAGGTGGAAGAAGAAAGCCCAAAACAGATCACAGACTTTATTCCCTGAGTGATTCCCTTACAGTGATGAAGGAAGCATTACCTCAACTACAGACATGCAGGACGGCAGGCTTCCCACAGATCTTTGCCAAGGCACTTCAGTCATATTGTAACAGTGTTCACTTATGTCCCACAGCCGTAGGCAGGCACACAGTTCTTCCAATATGTCTCAGTCCTTCTGCTGTTCACCCCTTCTGGCCTGGAGCTCTAGTAATAAAAACTCACTATCATGTGGAATGACATTGAATTATATGGCATGGCTGCTATTAGTAAGTTTTGTTTAGCAATTGGATGAGACTGAAGCTCATTTCAGTGTGATCTGTGTCTCTCTTACAGTCAGTTCTCCGGAGGTCCAAGGCTTGTATATTAACCAAGCGTAAAATGCGATTTTCCTAATATACTGTGAATACAGACTAAGCAGGAAAGGATTTAAATGCATGCGGGCAGAACAGCAACTAAAAAAGAAGTTCAACAGGATATTGAGAAGAGGAGTGGTGACACAGACCTGTCTTTGGTACTCCATACCTAGGAAAAGCTGGCTGGCTGGGTCCTCACTCCAGCACACACAGAACGCTACTCTGCCTGGATGGACAATCACCTCCTATGCCAGGTCCTCTTTGCTGTGGGCAAAAGCTATCTGCAAGCCATGGGCCAGGGTGTGACAGCCTGTCAGGTCACTCCAAATCCAACTAGCCAAAAGCACCTGCTTTAGTCAGGTATGCTAAAGAAAGCGTTAAAGAAACAAAATACTGCAGTAACCAGGTCTCTCTTTATACAGGCTCAGCCTCCGATTGCAATAGGCAGTAGCTTGCAAGACTCACGAAAAACAGACCAGAGTGTGGTCATTGGCATATTTACAAACAACCCAACTGGCAGAACTGATCAAAGCTTGAGGAACTACAGGGTTTCTTCCAGGAAAACATCCAAGTGCTGAGAAATCTGCAGCTTCAATGCAGCCAGAGAGTTTGATGTAGCTCTGATGAAGCAGGGATACAGGGTTATACGAGGACCCCACTTCAGACTTGGGCCGGGACAGGAGAACTGGCTGGAGAATAGACATCCAAGGAGCAGAGTCACATTACAGAAAGAAGAAAAGGACAAGGCATCTCTTGGCATGCAACTGGCTCTGCTCTGCTGCATTTTGAATGAGAGGAGCTTCTGCTGAGGACAGTGCTCCACCCTTCAGGTTAATACACTCTGATAGACCAGGAATTGCCTGGGAAATGACAGCCTGAAATTTACCACTTTCCCTCATTCCCTCATACCAACCCACAAATGCCAAGAGAAGAGACACAAGGCAAAATGCTCAACTGCACCCTTGAAAGGAATGACAGGCCAAGCCTCTGAAGGTCTGGGACAGCCAACTCTGCCTCAGCAGCTCTTCTCCTTCAGCCAGGTTCTGCTCTGCAAAGGATCTTTTCCTATCAGGTTGGGCTAAATACATTCCTTAGCTGTCTCCTCAGGAGGAATTTCTCTGGAGGTTGCCGTGGCTTTTCAGACATTATAATATGCTTCTGAATTGCCTGATGCATGAGCCAACACTAAAATCTTTGCAGTCATGAAGCATAAAGAGCTTATTTCAGTGGCTTCTAAAACACTGTATATGGATTAAAAACTGATGCTGCTGCTGAGGGAGAGTTGGAAATCTACTTATGCTTCAATGTTGTGACGCAATGCGATTTTACCAGAAGAATGGCAGGACAGAAAAAAATATTAATCATGCTGCAAAAAGGAAACAGTATGCATTTCAGCAGTTAACATTTTGATGTATTCAGAATATTTTTAATTAAAAGTCATAAGCAAGATTTAGCTGTGAGAATGGGATACCTTCAGTGTTTCCACTTACAGCTTCAACCTACGAAAGGGCAGGCACAGTCCTGGCTCAATATACTGGTATTACTTGAAGCATCTTACAATTTTCTGCTCTCTCCGTTACTGTTCCACTTTCTACCCTGTTGCACTGATGGCAGGCATTGTCCTGAGCAGAGTTTTCTTCCTGCAGCCACATCTGGGAGGAAGTTTACCACTGTGTATCTTTTGCCTCAAGCCGTACACATTTATAGCCTGCTATTCAGAAGGCTTCAGCTGATCCAACATGCTCTCCATTAAATATAGAGGACTTTGGCTGGGGACAGTGAACACTCATCCAACCTATGTTTCAGAGCTTGAGTGGGAACCTGCCTTACCAATGGAGAGGTAGGACAACTAGCTAGCTTAATTAAGTAACTATTTTCTGTCCCTGCCGAATGAACATCCCTGTCTCTTCTGTTTGCAAGCTCACACAGCAGCCAGCAGAAGTTAATCCACCAGCCCAAGGGTTTATCACACTACTCGTGACACTAATAGCCCAGCTGGGGTGTCTGTGTAGACAACATGGTATTTGTAGTAGATTTTTTGTGCCAAATGAGAAGAAATATGCCATTTTTCCAACCTCCACCTGCTTCCCATGACCTCAGTCCTGACTGTGCCTGAAGGAGACAGCTGAAGGGGTGGGGTGGGACTGGAGGCATCAAACAGAAATCACTGAGGGGAAGTTGCTGGAGATGGGTGCAGCATATGGCAGTGCTGACAGCCTGTCCCAGACAGGGGTCTCATAATAAGCCCTGCAGAAGGACCATCCGCGCTGGTGCACACCACTTCACGTGCTGTATCTCCTTAGTTTTAACAACTTTCATGTACAATCTTAAATCTCAAGTATATGGAGCCAGAAAGAAAAAACAAGTGTCCATTTGCAGGATTACACTGAAGTGTATTTACTCAAGGAATGTACCTGAGAAACTTGGATGTGTTATAAACTTAGCAAAGTGCCAATGCCTTTGCTTTAGATGCATTCACAATGACAAATTGAGAGGTATTCAAAGAGAACAGCAACAAAATGATCAGGGAAAGAGCGAGACTCACTTATAAAAGAATTAATTCAGAAGAGTTAATAGTTTGGCAAAGCAATGACTACAGATGACAAATTTGCAAACATTTGAAGGGCTGACATGAATTATGGGAGAAGACTTCTTAAGAGTGATACAGAAGGATTCAAGTATGAGTAACACAACTTAAAAAGAAGAGAGACTTTGGCTAAGTGTTTAGAAGTTTCCTGGCAGTAAGAAAGCACAAGAAAACATTTGTATGACTGAAAGCCGGATATCAAGAAAATCTTAGTGTGCCTGTGCAGGACAGAGCATTGAATGGCCTGAAATGTTTTCCTCTGCTAATGTCTAGGAGGCTGTTAACATCCTCAGCTGAGCATATTTCAGACCATGCACATCTACATGCATTGTAAGCCCTCAGCCCAGTCTTCAGAGTGTGTCAGGAAGCAGACTTCTCAAAGCAGATTCAGGTGACTTGGGGGGGAAAAAAAAAACACCAAACAAACAAAAAACAAAGCATAGGAAGATAAATACCCTACACTGTAGTTCACCAGCAGATATCTAAAGCACAGTGCAGATGCTTTTACTCTCGAACTAGCTTGGCCCTGACATGCCTGGTGGTCAGAATTATGGCCTCAGGGCTCTCTGTCCTGCATCTTGCAGGAAAGATGTAACTTCAAACTGCAGTAATTAATAAATAGGGCTGTTAGATGATTTCTCAGATGTGAAGTAATGCTGTGGCTAGGCCCTGCTCAGACCAAGAAACACTGACACCTCTTTCTCCTCATTGGTAAGGGTCCTTGTTGTCTTCTGTAGACCTCTACCAGTCTTTCTCTCCAAAGAAGAGACTAGCCCTGTCCCAGCGTCCAGCACTACAGTGGAAAACAGATGTTTAGTGCATCCTTTGGAAATGCACTCCAGTGTACATATCAATCTTGCCTAGGCCAAAGCATCTGCCTTTGTTCAGAGAACCAGGCTGCAGGTAACATGCACCCCAAGCCTTCCGCAGAACAGCTGATTGCCTAACACCTGTAGCATGTCCCCGAAGTGCTGAAAAGCACAGTCCATCTCTCTGCTCTGTCGATAGGTAGCACAGATTTGAACTCCAGCCTGTCATATCGAAGATGAACATCCTAATCACCAACTATAGCTTCTCCATCGAAGTGATGCAGGCACATGTTAACAGCTCCAGCAGGGGAGACAGAGAGATCCATGCCACCAAATAAACTTGTGGTTAAGACTTTTCTACCAAAGGCTCATCTAGATCCCTGCTCAGGTTCCTCAATTTCTCTCCCATAGTAGCAAAATACTAATATGACACCAATTCTTCTGCACTGGCTTGCTCTCTCTTAAGGTGCTCCTGCCTGGCCAAATACAAATACCTACTTTTTTTGCTAGCTCAGGCATATCAACAGTCCCTGCCTGACCGCCTAAGGTGGATTTCTTGGGATGTCTTCTTGGGTTTCTAATAAGAACATACAAAATACTAATGTCTTTCAAACTATGGCATAGTTTGAAACACCCTCTGCTATGCTGTCTCCATTCACAAGTAACTCAGAAACAAAGTATTCCTCAGCAGGATCCCATTCATAGGTACAGCCATCAGAGCCTTCAGGTGAGAATATTAATTCCTATGACAAGAAGAAGTCTGTCTGCTCATCCTGTTAATGAGGGAGGAGCTCCATGGCTTGGCGGACCAGAGCACCTGCTCTTCTTCCTGAATGGTGTTGCTTTCAGTTATCCTCTGACAGTTACTCAGACCTGCCAAGTGATCCAGACAAACATACTAAATCCTTATTTCATATTATAAGGCTTGCCTACCTGCCAAGATCGGTCTGCCTTTTCTCCAAACCATATCTAGTGAGTGGTAGGAGAAGGGAGAATCATCTCCAAAATGCCAGGCTGTGACCAGCCTGAAGGGACGGGATGCGATAGACTAACAATAAAGCCCCTATTGTCAGAGATATGACCTTGAAAATTTTGATTGGCTGCATGCAGGCCACTTTCAACTTTATTTTGGCAGGAGCATTCCCTTAAGTGCTGCCATCTGAAGGCATACTGTGCCGAGGTAGAACAGGACTGGGGAGAAAAACTCTGAGACATGATTACCAAGTGAAGGAATTAGGAATCAAGCTTGACTCAGAGCTAGAAATTTCTATAAAGATGAAAGGATTAAAATAAAAAAGAAACAAAGCAAAAGGTGGGGAGGGGAGAGAGAGAGCAGGTTCATCATCATCTGGCTCTTTGCCTATCCCTAGAGAAGTAAAGCTCTCTGATGTAATACTAGAGGGGAAAGTCACTCAGGAATTGCTACTCTGGAAACCACGAGGCTGAAGATTGTTCCTATTCGTGGCAGAGAAGGCAACTATTGAGGTATACACCTTCTATAAATTTAAAGATATATTGAAAGGTTTGTTTGTTTTTTTTTTTTAATGGGATCAGATCAGGTGATTCAACAAGATTCTGCTTCTCCACTTTGCAATTCTTCCTAGGATTTCAAAATCTTTTACAAACATTAAATTGTTAAGCCTCATAGCATTTGTGTGAAGCAGGAAGACATTCTTCATTTTAGAGATAGGGGAGGACAATACCAGCACACAGCTTGTGCTATGACTATGTAGACACAGCAAATCTGGAGCAGAGATGATCTCAACATCTGGCTCGAAGGTTAACAATCCAACAACAGTTCCATACTGCCCACCAAAAGAAGTGATCTACAGGACTGTCATGAGGTTTGTTGAAGTGGAAAGGAGTGAGGCTGATACACCACAGCTCCTCTTCTGAAAAAGGATATCACAGTGGCTTCCTTTGCCAAAGACACTAACCTACTGAAAAACTAGCATCCTACTTGACAAACAGAATTAAAGAAGAATACGGAGGAGGCTTTTTAAAAGTTCCAGCGGGAATTTTCAGCTTGAACTGTGTCCTTAGGAATTCTAGCCTTAAAAGTCAAACCTCTTATTGACAACACTGTATTCATATTTGCATTACAACCTGATTCTTTAATGCTTTCACCAAGGCCAACAGCGTCCTAGATAGACAAGGCAGGGACATCTACTCTCTTTATACCAAGAAAGTATAAGAAACTAGTTAAAACAACTTCTGACTTCTGCCAAGCTCCTACACGGATAACTACTTGGAGAAGACTGAGGTGACAACAAAGTCACTGTAATTACAGCTGTCACAAAGGGATAACAAGTCCCTTTATGATGTCACAGGACCAAAAACACTACAGGCAATGGAATAAATAGTCCTTTTGTTCCATCCCATTAATGCAGAGCACAATAACATATTGTTTTCAACCTGTTGTGCAGAGACCCAAGGGAGACAGCAGACTACTTCAAAGGAATCTGCAGGCTGGCAGGCTTACATTTGTTAGACAAAAGCTGACATCTTCGGTAGAAGGGAAAAGAAAAAAAAAAAAAAGTGAGAGGCACACAGACTTTAAAAGAAAGAAAATTATCACCCAGAAGAAAGCAGAGAAAAAAATCTTGGGTTCACACAGGAGGTAGAAGCATGTTCAAGCATCCATAGACAAACAACTGGGGGTGAACAATCCTATAGTTACGATGTCAAACAAGGACTTGTGAGGTTCGTATTCCCTGCTGTGCTATGGACAAACTACATATTTACTTCAGACTAGGTCAAAACATCATCAGGACGTTACTGCATTCAAATTCAAAACTCCAAGTTCTTCTTCAAATTCCCATTTACCCCAAATTATTTAACACCATCAGTATCAGCAATCTGAATGCAAGACCCTCCCACTCCACTACAGCTAAAACAGGTGGGCTCCATACTCGGATAATAAGAATTCCCAATAGACCTGGGGATCCCAGCTCTTCTTTCCAGCACTGATAGTTTGCTGCTGGAAGTCCATGGACATAGGCCTCACCCTGGGGTTCCTAATGACAGCAATAGCACCTTATAGCCAGGAGTTAAACCTACCCACAAGTGAATCTGGATCCCTACAGAAAATAAAAAAGAAAGTAACACTCCCCAGATCCCCTCTCCATGCAAGTGCTATATAAGGCTGAAATCCAGTACAGTGCTTACATGTCATACAGGCATGTAAATTCTCACTCCCTGATCATTCCCACTCAGTTGCCAAAAACAGTTGTGCCTGTCCTGTGAGCCAACAGCAGCAGCGTCAGAGAAGAGCGAGGTGGGGTCTGTTTGCACCTAAGGGATTTATATTCCATGCTAGCTTCGGTGGCTCGTGTTCAAAATACCTCATGGTGCCCATGATAGAAACTGGCCACATGCCATTAACATTAGTTTGCTGTTGCGGGGTGGGGGGAATCAATATTTATCTCTAAGCTTCTGAGAAGGGAATCTTTTCTCCAGCACTGATAGGGGAAACCCTTTCACAAAGTGAGCTGAAATTTTTTTCCTGGAGAGTTTCCAGGGGCCATGCCTGGCTGGCAGTGTGCCTAACCAGCTTAGCTTAGGAAAATACTGGGAAATACACATTCCCTCAGCTAGTGACTTGTTCTTTTTTCCCTACAGTTCTTTGTCCCATCTTGGATAAAAATCTTCAAATACAGTGCCAATTTCACACAGCATCTCATCTCTCTGCATTATCTTTTCCTACAAGAGAAAGCATATGAGTGTATTTTTGCCATAATCATACACTCTCTATACTGTTCCAGCACAATTACTGAAGAATCACATTGCAGTGATGTCTCCAGATTAGACTTTAAGGGATAAAACAGAATGTAAGTGACTTGAATATAGCAGTGATAAAATACTGTTGTGCCATGGAGGTTCAAATATACCTTCCCTAAAACCCAGTTTCTGCTGGTCTGAAGAAGACAATAAAAGAGTAGAGCATGGATCATTTCCTTGAGAAGGGAACTGTCTAAAGAAGGTATAGCTGTATAACCTAGCCCAATGCCAAACTGAGTTGTTTGAATAATTATCTTCCACAAAGCACAAAACTGATATCAAGATAGCCATCAGGGAAGTTTAGATAGAAACGCGTTTATAACCCATGGCCAAAGGGCTTCTATGCTAAGTGATTTTAGCACGGTTTAAAATGACCAAAGATACTAACCACTAATAATTTTGGAAATGAGTAACTGTGTCTGATTGTTAGCATTTAGCTATTGGGTGCTGACAAACTGCTTTAAGGATACTTTCACCCTCCCTCCCCCATATGAAGATGCAACAGAATGATTAATATGTGCAGCATGCCATGATGGCTGGGAAAAAAATTAAAAAGCCGTGGGAGTATCTTAACAGCTCTGATGTAATGTGCTCTACTCTGGTTTGTCTGGGGGCTACAGAGGATTCCCCTCCCCCCAAGGATTTCCACTGTCTTTATTTAATGAGCAGCATTGGACATGCAGCTCTGAAATACCATTTGATAGCCATCCCTTGCTGAAAGACAGAGATGACAGTTAGCAGCAGTGCCTGGCAACAAATCGTCAGCATTTAGTACTATAAAGATACTGGTTTGGGTGAAAACCATTTCAGATTAAAATTTGGGTGTTTGTCCCTTCAAAGGGACAGCCTCTCTGCTTGCTTCTCCCAAGGGTCACACGTACCCTTGCGCAGGGAGAGGCACAAACATGCCAGTGCAGCTTCTTGGGAAAACATAAAATCTATCCTTTCTTACTTCTCCTTGCCCCCACCCTCTAAACAGCACAGCACGTACGAGACCAGCATTGGAATATCATTCAGGCTGCTCTAAATATTTCCCATCTTCTGGGCACAATAATAATTTTACACCTGTGCTAAAGCAAAACTTCTGTGCTAGTCCACTGTGTGTTGCATACATCCAGAAACAGACCTGACATGACCCTAGTGATTCAGCCAACTGATTTCTTCATGGACATGTATCTTACAGTATCTCCACATCAGAAATGTACCCAGTGAGATCAGGGAGTGAAGGGAAAGAAGGA
The DNA here is from genome assembly GCA_013400535.1 of Scopus umbretta. Taxonomy (NCBI): domain Eukaryota; kingdom Metazoa; phylum Chordata; class Aves; order Pelecaniformes; family Scopidae; genus Scopus; species Scopus umbretta. The sequence continues at coordinate 87,229 of VZTL01061816.1, read as the reverse complement.
AGATAAGGAAATACTTCAGTAAGATCAAGGAGCAGAATTTGCCTTATGTAGCAGGTTTCAATGGGAATGTTTCTTCCCCTTCTCTCACCCCACCCCACCCCCCCTTTGTCTTTATTTTTATAAAAATCCATTAGATTCTGCAACTGCATCTTGGATCCAATTTATTTTAGTGAAAAGAGAAACGCTTGTATATTTGTACCATAGCATGCAAATGGTATTGTCTGCCAGACCCCTCAGAGACCTGCCAAAATATTCTTCTGCATGCAGAGTAGATATCTAATCCGAACTGTGGCCAGGCTAATGTAGGAGAAAGAGGCAAGCACTGTAAATGCCTCATCCGGCTCACAACGTCCTCTAATATCAAAGACATCTGCTCACAGATTAAACTACCCCCCTAGTTTAGCCCTTTTAAGAACCTTCTAGATACCCAGATATCTACTGTAGGAAAAGAAGGACTTATTCAGCCCTAGCTGACAACGGCCCACCACCTTTCTCAAAAGCAGTCTGTAACTCATTCCTAGGTGTGAAGAAGCACACTCTAAATACACCCCCATTTTGATTAGTACCAAAAATAAGAGCCTGTGCTCTTAATAATAGGACACTGCAGACATAAGTCATATTCTGTACTCACCCAAAAATGCTTCCCAGAGAACCAGAGAACTAAAAAAAAAAAATCACTGCACTCTTTCCAAAGTGATCCATAGGGCGGGAGAACAAGAGCAGAACTAGCTTAGATATGAACACAACTCCCAAAAGAAATGAAGGGTATTGTACAACAGCTGTGGATCTCAGTTCTCCTGAGTTGCTTTTCTTTAAGTTCACTCATGCAAGCAAGGGAATACAGATGGTCATAAACCTATAAATTAAGCTAATTATCCTACAGACCAAGAGAAAAGAAAGATTTCTATTCCTACAGACCAAGAGAAAAGAAAGATTTCTATTCCTATATAACACGGGAGTATCTGGACACATCAGCAATGAAAGTCATGCAAGTGATGCATCATGCAAGTGATGAATAGCTAGGTCTGAGACCATTCAGTTCCCACTCCATATATCTGCCTTCTCACGAGTTAGATGGATGCATGCAAGAGGTAAACAGATTCATCAAACAAATAAGATCAGCATCCCAGACTGAGATATATTTCATCTTATGCGAAACTTTTGTTTTCTCTATGAAGTATGAGTTCAGTAGCATTTATATAACTCATTTTACTGTGCTTCCCTTTAACACTTCAAAAATCTTGCTCAGCCTCTCTTACTGGAAGAAACCAAGAAGGGATTAAAAAAAAAAATATTAGTCAGTATAAAACTCCACAGAGGAAACAAAGTTGTATTTGACTAGACGTTATGACCAAAGTAATGTTTGTATCAGTGAGAGATCTCATCTTGGAAGGGGTTAGGGTCACCAGATGGAGTTAAAAAAACAATCGCTGTTTGCATACATCCTATCAGATCTAGATGAAGAGTAGCTCATAATCTCTTTGGAGCCACAACTCTCTCTCTTGCTCCCATTTATGCAGTGTCTTCATGAAATATGGTGGAATCCCAGTTCATGGCTGGGGCTCATAGTTGGCATCACAAATAATTCATTTGCAGCAAGACAAGGCAGACACCAGCATGCTGTAAGCAGGAGAGCATTACCTCATTCCACAGAAGAACATAGATAAACTTCCACAAGCAAATAGGATATATTTGCTCATGCATCACATGTACAAACCTAAACGCAGTCTGTACATATACAATGAAGTCTTAGAGAAGAGCAGCGTTTTAACTCTCCGATGTACGTGCGTCCTACTAGCGATAAGCAAACGTGCCCAAGAGTGTGTACAAAGCCAACTACGGATAGACTGACGATCAACCTCCTTTCGCATATGCTATTTTAGTAATCAAGCCTAGAAACAGGCCTGGTATTGCAACAAAGGAGCAGCACCATAGATTTGTTCTTGGCAAGTCTCCTTATGGGAACAACTTTCTCCTAAACATCCTCCTCCAGAACATGGTCGCTTGTACAGGAGTACTGCTGAATCTTTAGAAATGCCTATGCTTTCTGTGGCAATAGTTAGCCCGCTCAGAGGACAGCCTCCTTCAGCAAGTAAATTACACAAAGTGGCAAATTTCTTAACTCTCTCCCAGCTTACTTTATCCTCCAAGGTGTATTTGTACATTGTGAACCATGACAGTAAATACACACCTTGGTTTGCTACCCTTCAGCAGCAACAACTTCCAGGTAACCAGGCATGAAAGCAGTGCTGGATATATAAAGACTAGTCACCAATGCATCTTTTTCCTCTCTCTTTGTAAAAAAACCACCATACACTGTGACATGAGCTTCCTTTCTATTTTGTGTAATCCTGTAGCCATGGTTGCTATCTCACTTGAATGCTAATACCATTGGGGTTTGGGCACCCGTGCTTGCAAACACCTTCTTTTCTTTCCCTTCAACCTCCATCCTAGTAAGGCACAGGCTCTTTTTCATCTGTGTGATCAGCTGGCAATACACAACGGATATGAGCAAGACCATCCTGATGCTTAATTGCTGTTGGTGCCAGTTCTAAAGAAAAAACACTCCCTCTGAGAGAAAGAATACTGACAACTAGGTTCAGCAGAGGGATGGGATGGAGAATAACATGCTTCACGTCATAAGTGATCCTGTGGAAGATGGTTGAAGTAAACAGGAATCAGTCTTGAGTTTTAAAGCCTTAAAAGCACCCAAGCTTTTGGAACGCTCCTTTTCTTTAGAGTGTGGAACTGGTTGGCATTGTAGCACTCAAAGCTTAGTTCAAGCACATTCACATAACAGATTTAGACAATGTGAACCCAGAAATTAGAGGTGGGAAAACCCCAAGGTATCAGCAGAGAGCACTGCAGACAGAGAGTTCTTTTACTGATCATTCTACATACAAATTGTCTCAGGACCCTGTGCTTTCAAAAGCAGATGAAAACATTGTCACTTTTAGCTTCTAGATAGACCTATAAAAAGATAAGGATAGCCTCTCCAAAAACATTTAGCTATTTCTTCAGTCCTTCTTCCAACATGTCAGAAAAGAAAAGTCTGTAGGGCCAAGTGATAGCAAAGCTGTAAAAGGAGAACTCTGACCCGATATGGTTGTTGCAGAGAAAATAAATTAGATTTTTGCATCAGAGCTTTCTTGTTGCCACCGAAAGAAAACTTGTGAGATTCCCATGCCCGAACCTCCCACTTTTATTTTTGTAGAAGGAGTAGGAAGAGTGAGGAAATCAGAAGAGGCTCTGTTTAAAGCTGGCATAGATGAGTCTGAGATACAGACGGACAGAATTGGCCCTGGAGGATCCCACGGGCAGAACAACACTTACCCAAGAGTAATAGAGGAACTGCAGGAACAAAATAGCTGAATTACTGATGATCATGGGCAGCTTCTCATGTAAAATGTCTCCGGGACCTGAGCACCGGAAGGTAGCAACTGCAGTGCTTATCTTCAAGTAGAGGTCCACATGAGAGCCAGGGATTTAGAAGTCTGCAAGCCTGGCTTCCACACTGGATTAATTACTACAAGTGATAACAAAAGATAGCATTAGCATATAATAAATATAATCTTTTGGGTAAGGGTCAACATGATTTCTGTGAGGGGAGGTCCTGTGACACCCACCTCTTGGTATTCTTTGGAGAAATCAGTGATCTCGTTGACACAGTTAACTTATTTCAAAAATGTTTTTGATTACATTCTTCAGAAAATGTCTTTAAGGATGTAACTAGTCATGAGACAAAGAGATATGGTGAGGTTCTGCAGGCGGCATGAAACAAGTAGATAGGAATTGACTATTCTGTCAGATATAAAACCTATCAAAAGGAAGTAATTAAAAAAAAAACCAACCAACCTTGGCTTTTCACTAGGCAGTAGACAGGTAAACTCCCTGGCAAGGGATGTTGATACAAAAAGTTACAGTTGTTCAAAAGAACTGAATGGAAGAAAGAGCCATTGACGATTAGTAAAGAGACAGAGGTCAAGCTCGGAGAAGCCCCAGAGCTGAAAATGTTTTCATTTGTGAAAAGTGAAAGTGTTAGAAGGAAATGTCATATATGCTCATGCTGCTGTCTCCAACAGTGGCCATAAGCAGGCACTGTGGGAAGAATAATAACATTGGACTAGATGGACCCTTGGTCTGAGCCAGTTTAGCCATTCTTATGTTCATGTGTTCTTCTGTGTGAAGAAGAATGAAAACATTGAAGAGAAACCTTGGAAATTAGTTCCTCCATCACAACACAGTGATTTTAAAAAAAAAAAAAAAAAAAAAAATAAAAGAAGGGNAAAAAAAAAAAAAAAGTAACAGAGAGGAGAGAGGTTTTATTTCCCTGAAGAGAGAGAAAGATAAAGAGAGGACCCATTTCAAATACCCATCCGGGTGCAAAGCTTATGAACGACTGGAAACGAATCTGCCTCATGCTTTGATAGTCAGGATACAGTTTAAGCAAAAGGTTTTGAGATTACATTGTAATTGCCCAATTAGCTCTTGCATGCAAAAGGGATTCTCTTGCATTTATCCATATTCAGCAGGGCAGAAATCCAAAACTTTCTGCCCGCTGTGGATTTGCTCTTCCAATTCATTAGGATTAATTTCTTCACCACCCACACAATTCTCTGAATCTCTTCCTCCCCTCCCTGCCCCGTTGCCACCTGTCAAAGTTATAAAGATGATTGGTTCTTCTTAAAAGCAGCACAGAGCATCTTTATCCCTCTATTTACTGACAGATGCTTTTCCCCCCTCCTTTGCTAGACTAGTTCTTTCCAAAAGCCCGCAGTCTGTCAAACTGGCCCCAGAGGACATATGTGCATGCAGTGTTTAACCACATCACCTCCTGTAACCCTAGAATGTAATGTAACTGTGTTCCTATCCCCCCAAAATCCTAGGTAGCATTTTATTTTGACAAGTCCCAAGTAAAACACATGAAGATTTTAAAATCTGTTGGCCATCAAATTAAATTATATCCTATGTAAACTGGCCAGCATAAAGATTTCAGGCTTGTCCAGAGCAATTGCTTTTATTTCTAAAGCAGAGGATAAATTTTGGTAGATTAACATGCATGCAATCCTGTTGTCGAGTCATTGGGCAGAGGTAGGACTGCCTGTTTCTCCTTACCTCTTCCTACCTCAGCCCAAGGCTTGTACAGAGTCATGGGAAGCAAGGGGGGCACTAATCTCATACTCTGGCTCATCTACCTCTGTTTACTAAGTGACATCTTTTCAGAAAGCCTCTTGAATTATATTACCAGAGCTGCTCTGTAAATTAATTGGTTTGGGAAGAACCATCTCTGATACTGTCAGCGTCACAGTGTGACATGAAATCCTAGGAGTTTTCTTTCAAATTGGAAATCATAATAGCAACAGAAAGCCTGCACTTTAATTTTAAAAAGACTGAGTGCTGGAAGAGTGCTTCTGACTCACAGTTGCCTCTAGTGCTGGAAGCTATCTGTACTCCATCAAAGGGAAGCATAGGTAAACTGGTAAGCCTCAATAAAACGCTTTGCTTTGAACCGTCTACAACAGTCCTTAAAAAGAAATCAGAGCATTTTTAGTAGCCACAGGGAGAAGAGGAAGAACAATCTCACAAACATATCTCCACATCAAAACCCAAGAGATGGTACAGCAACGAGGCACCTAATCATAGAATATCTCAAGTTGGAAAGGACCCAGGACTACAGAACTACCTTAAACTTAACCATAATGATTAATAAGAGTGTCATCCAAACGCTCCCTGAACTCTGACAGGTTTGGTGCCATGAACTCTTCCCTGGGGAGCCTATTCCAGTGACCAACCACCCTCTCAGTGAAGAACTTTTTCCTAATGTCCAGCCTGAACTTCCCTGACACAGCTTCATTCCATTTCGTCATGTCCTAGGATCAGATGAACCAGCCTTTCTGCATACCAGCACCTCAGCTGCAGAGTTGGAATAACAGCCTTTTCCTTCTCCAGAGAAATACTGGGAAATACACTAGAGAAGACTGAGAAAGGATCATGCGCTGGAGTGGAGAAGGCTAGGCGGGTCTCTTGGGTACCCTCCTGTTCCAGCGCCTGCAATGGCAGCACATGGGGATACTCACATTTGCTTTAAACTGGCAAGTATCATCAGCAGGCTCCAGAGCACAGAACGGCTCAGTGAGAGCTAATGTGTCCTGGCAAGAAGGACGGCACACAATCCCCTTGTGCTGCGCTGATTTTCTTACCCATGGTTTCTGCATCCTCAATTCCTCGAACAATATCCACCGCACTGCAACGTGCACGTCTGCAGTTCGCACGCAATCATCGTGAGTTGCTTGGGCTGTCCTGACAGAATGAAATGAATAGCAAATTGAGTGCTGTCTTTGCCTCCCCCTTGCTTCACTCTCCCCTTGCTTTTGTACATGCCGAAGTAAAACGCTTCCTCTGAATCAGATTTCAGCTGTCACAAAGCCAGCAGTTTTCTCCTAGGAAGTCTGGGTGCTAATGACAGAAATAGCAGCTGCCTCTAAATACTTCATCTGCTCCATGCGGTCAGAGGGCAGTAAGAGCCAAGGCCAGGAGCAGGTGTGGGGGCTGACTGCAGAACCCCCCCCCTCCCCAGGCAGGCTCCGGTGGGGAAGGGCGGGGGACCACCACCTCCTGATTGAGAGGAAGGCCAGGGACAGCTGCCGAGGCAGCGTGAGTGAGGCTGCAACAGGGCATGTGCTCACCTGTGCACAGGACAGGTGGGTGCTGCCAGCGGGATGCGGGGCGGCTGCCCCTCAGCCCACTGCCCAGAAGCCCTGCTGCTGCCTCCCGTTCCTACGGGAGCCACATCGACCCAGGCAGCTACATCTCAGATGCCAAAAAAGTGGTTAGGGTTTTAACCTCCCAAGCATCCCACAAGCATCTCCTGCCTACCCAACAAGAGCACTCTTTCCCTTCTTACAGGTGAGACAACCTGAGGCAAAGAGATTGAAGTGACTTGCTAGAAGTGTGACTGAGGTGGGAACTAGGACTAAAGCTTTGGTATTTCTCTTTCTCAACATGCAGTGCTTTACTTGAAATGAAGGTTTGGTTGTTCTCGGCTAGGGTCCAAGGACATGCTTTGTTGGCAGCATGACACAATCTATTTAGAGCTTTTTGATTCCCACATGTTCAAAGCACTTGTACTTTTCACAAAACATTGTGGTGTCATTGAACACGATGTTATGTTTGAACTGAAAGGAGGAAAAAAAACATCTCCATCTATTATTACACGTAAATAAGAGTTGGCCTCCTACAATCATGCTATCTTAGTAGAGAATGAGATAAGAGTGAGCTTGACCCTAGCTGTGCTAATTAGTGACGATCTATCATCAATTTACTGAGACAAAAAAGCATCCTGTCAGATCCACCATCATTTCTTTCACTCTGCATGAAGGCATCCTGGGATAGAAGGAAGGATGGAGGAGAACCTGAGGACCTAATCATGCCATAGGGACACTAAAGAGCACAGTTTAAATCATGTGTATGATACTGTTTTAATGGGTTCCACTTACCTGCATCACCCAAGACTTCCCACAGCAGGATTTTAAATGGTGGCAGGAAAGTGTAATACTGCCTCCAGTTTTCAGTTTCAGCAACTTATTAGAAACATGCTTTTACTGGAGAGAGCCTTCACAGAACTCCAGAAAACTTTTGCAAAGGGCACAGAGGCTGGCAGTGTTTAGTGAGAGCTACCACTGCAACAAGGGGCAGCTGCAGGCCTCACAAGATAGAATCATAGAATTGTTAAGGTTGGAGAAGACCTCTGAGATCATCTAGTCCAACCATCAACCCCCAAAAAACAAAAAAAACCCCAACAAAACCAAACAAAAAAAAAACCTAAACCACCATGCCTGCTAGNGTGCAGGACCAGGCACTTGGCCTTGTTGAACCTCATACAGTTGTCCTCGGCCCATCGATCCAGCCTGTCCAGATCCCTCTGCAGAGCCTTCTTGCCTTCCGGCAGATCGACACTCCCACCCAGGAGTTTAGTGAAGGTATCTCATGCCACTTTGCTAAGAGAGACTTCAGAAGCTTTCTTTTTATTTGGGTGATCCTGAGAGTATGATATTATTTAAAATGCTTCTTCTGCAGACAGGCAGAAGGAAATACATTTATTCCTTGTAAAAACTGTCCTACAGGTGAGTGGAAAGTAGCCAGGATTTTAGTTTGTTTTCAGATCTGCTTCAATGTGTTTTATCAACACTAAACCAGACATAAAGTGCAAGTGCCATTCCATTGCCACTGGAATAGTCCCAGTGAAGAAGGAGCCAGGGTTCAGGTTCTCATGTCTGAATAGTCCCAACAGTACGAAGTGCCTTGATACAAGCTGAATGATTTTCTTCTTCTTTCACGCTTACTCTTTGGTCTGTCTCTGCTCAATCTCTTTCTTTTAGACTAGCCTACAACCTGAATACGGAGAGCAGACAAGCCCTAGAGCCCTGCAGAAGCTCACGTGTCTCACTGCTTCTGGAGCAATGGTAAGCAGAAGCATCCCAAAGAGGCGCACAACAGCCAGCCAGCCAACAGTCACAGGAAATTAGTTGTGCACCCCAAGATTTAAGAGCTCCGCCCCCGCCCCCACCCCCCCCCCTCTCCTGTTAANCCCCCCCCCCCCCCCCAGTTATCTTTCAAGGGAGCTAAATACTTAGGTGTTTTTCCTAGTAGGTGCATAATGGGCAATATATCTATGCTGCAGCAGTATTACAGTTCTAAACATACCCAATGGTACAGCATCCATACTGTTGCAGGATCCACGATACAAGCTTAACTTTCTCTTCTGGTTTCCCAATTTGCACATTTATTGCCCCTGCTAGCACCAGGTCATCTGGTGTGGGGCTCAGATGAGATAACTATCACTTCTGAGTGCTTAAGTTCTTTGACAGAACAACAACTTTACAGATAATGAGTGGCAGGGCCCTAAAACCCTTATGACTCAACTGACAAAACAGTTCTCCATGCTGCATGGGCAGTTCAGATGCTTGACATAAGGGAGATCGTGATGATTAATAATTAATTGGCTGGAGACACTGAGAGCCCAAGGACAGATGCCTCCCATCCGCAAGCTCTGGGAGCTGAGGCTGCACTTTGCATGAGGGAGGGAGGGGAGGTGGTAGAGTGAGAAGGTGACAAGGTTGGTGTGCCCCTTGAAGTCAGCAGCCCTTTCAAGACACTTCGCCTTTTGTCTCTCAACACGGAAGTATTATCCTGCGCTTCTCCAGGTGGCTTTCACTACCCTAGTCACTGGGGGACCAGAGCAGCAGTGATCCCTGCCAATTCCCAGTGACAACTCACCTAAATGAGATGCATCATTAGAAGCTACATTCATGTATTTAATAGGCTTTCACATCAGCTCTAATGAGACACCTCTGAGACCTCAAGAGAGGTAACAGACAGCTGGAAACATGCTTCAAAGTCCTGTGGGTACGAGAAGTAGAATTCAAGTTCACAGGTACCAAATACAGGATTTTTAAGCACCTGATGCGTTAGAGACTATGAAATTATTCTTTACACTAACTTTAAAATCTCCATCTGCATAAATTTGTTTGATCCAGCAACAGCTTTAACTTACCAAGATTACGCAAAACAGCAGCTGCAATAGGCGCTGAACTGCACATCTCAAAGTAATTACACATTACAAAGGAAATCCTTGAAGCATTTCAATAACATGCCATATTACAAGCAGCGCTTAAAAAGCCACAGATGGACGTGTGAGTCTCCTAGCGTAACTTTACTGCAGAGAACGATCTGGCAGATAGGATGTCACTTTTACTCCAGCTTGCTTCCTGCTTCCTTGCGTTTCTTTCAGAAGTAGAGGGTGTTTTAAAGAGTGTTGAAAAAGTTCAAGTTCTGGTTGGTCCTACAGGGTTGAAGACTGTGAAAGGAAGAAGTTTAAGGAGTCTCACCTTCCCCATCCCCCTGTTCTCTTGCCTCCCGATGCAGCTCTCAGATGAAGTGTTCCTTCCAATTAGCTCTGCCTGAATACAAGGGACAGAAGAGTATGCTCAGCAGTCAGGGGAACATGTGACAAATCCAATTAATCGGGTGCTGGGACGACCTCCTTTCTGTCCTCCTTTGCCCCCCAAGGGGTGTCCTGCCTGCTTGCCTGGCTTTGCCAAGGCCTCTGGCTACCATGGTGCAGAGCGCCTCCTGACAGCATCACTCTGCCCAAGGGAGGAGACAGAATTTGGCCCAGACAATAAAACCAAGTCAAATTTGCATGGATCCACGTGGTTTGCATTTGTCTACCCTTCCAGAGGCTTTTGCTCAGCAGAAGTCAGAGCTCTCTTTTGCTTATATATAAGGCCCATACAGAAAAAAAGGATTCATAGTACTTCCTTTCTTCTGGTCCCAATAACACCTGAGCTTGAAATAGACACATTTAGTTTGCCCCTCTCTCTCTGATCTGTTTCTTCTTGGCTTACACTGGAATTAATCTGTTCTGTTTCAGTTCAGTACAACCCATTCCTCACGGCATTGCCCCCCAGTATTCTCGCAGTAGCAAGCACAAGAGGCACAGTGCTCCAGCAGCAGAAAATAGAAGAGGTCTATTGCACATCCCAAAGAACTGCCAAAGAGAAGATAGCCAGCTGCCTTGGATAACGAGCAGTCATAAAAATTAGAGTGAACAAGGGCACAGCAAATGGCACTGCAATCAAGAACAATGACTATTAGAACAGGAGACAGATGGTGGGTGGGTTTCATCTTGGGACATGCATTTTTAGCTCTGGCCTCCACAGCTTTGGAAACCTCCAGCACTGACTTCTCACCTTTCCACAATGCCTCCATCACAGGGGTACTCTGAAGATGCACTAGCCTGTGTATTCTTAGTGCTGGGACAGACTCAGAAAAAAGGCTGCACAAGTAATTGACTCTCCAGGTTAGGTAGCCAGTCAAGGAGGAAAGGGCAGAAGAGATCCTCTCAGGGCCACAAAGCCTGACATCTGTCTGAAAATTACCTGAATGGAAACAAAGCGATAGGAGGAGAGAAGAGCAAGGTTGGCCTCAACTTCCCAGGAGGAGCAAGTGCTGTCTGCTTGTACCTGATAAGCAGGAGTCCAGACACTTGTCCAGTAGGGTATAGATCGACTTTCTAACCACCTCAGCCAGCTAGAGGGGATTTGGCTCTCCACCTGCCTCAGAGGGAAGCAGCCTGGTCACCCTCATAGTGCATCTGGAGTGAGGCTTTCTCAGTCCTTCGTGGTGAAGCAGTTTTCTTTCAGATAAAGACTCCTTTCATACAAAATACATGTTCAGTTGGCCAGAGAACAAGTGTGAGTAACACTATAGCCTGGCTCCAGTCTGGACACCCTCCTGAACAGCTAGGATCCACTAGCAACATCTGCTCTTCTGCTAAGTGAATATTTCAAACACAGACTTAATGTTTTGACACAAGAGACCCAGAATAAGCAAATCCAGAGTTTCCTGCTGTCTGCTTCTATGGCAGACCTGCATGAAGGGGCAGTTGTGTTCGAGTCCCTCAGGGATTTTAACCAGGTCTCTGTCACTCCAGATGCATCAGCACACTAGATGGTAGAAGTCAAATGCAGAACTAGTACTGATCCTCCCCCAGCACATAAATACCACTCATGTTAGAACCTCTAGGCATGTCATGCCATCTCAAATGCCCTAAAATATTCAAAAGCTCTCTACAAATTTGATAGCTATGAAACAGGATCCATGAGGGAAGAGACCTGGACCTTTCCTGAGAGGAAGCCAGAGGTCAGATGGATATCTTAAAATGGCCCTTGATGTCTGTGCTTAGGCAGCTGAACAGAGCCTTTCATTTTCTAGATAAGTGATTTGCTAAGAAAGCACCACAGCCCTGCCTGGAAATACCTACAACCTAGGCCTCTTCTTGCACAATTAGAAGAAGCCTGCTGAAGCTCTTGCCCCAAGTACTACCCAAGAGTGCAGGTTAATGACAGAGGTAATGAATTATCAGCTTAGTCCTATGCTTGACATCTTGGTCCTCTCTTTCTGTCACTTCTCACATTCACCAGGCTAACCCAGAGCTGGGAGAAATGACAAATACAGGGCGATAATAAAATCATCTGCTCCAAGTAGTCCCAAACAGAGCAAGACACACAGATGAGTCAAGAACAGAAGTCTACAAGAACATCATGTACCTAGGGAAAGCTAACCTATGGCAAAGCCTATAATTCACTCTAGAAGGCAACATTGGGCTCCTTATGCACTCCGAACCCTGAAGCAGCAATCGGCATCTAGGAAGCTTTTTTTCTTTCATTACTATCCAGTATAGATCAAACACTAGCAGAAGGTACTGAAGAGAACAGCAAAGGGGTTGATAACTCCTTGTGGGTTTAAGTAAGACTTCATGGAAAGCACAGTAACAGATCCATCGTTGAAAGTCCAGCAAACTGTGTTATCAACAGAGCTTACGCTGTGCCAGGTCCTCCATCTCCCAGAGATGTGGATCTATCAGTAACCATATGGCATTTGACCCATGTGTTGGCCCACATGATGAAGGCATTTACTAAACGGGCTGAAATGCTTTCAGCATTTCTAGCATTGGACACTTGCTTCCGTAGATAAGCATTCCTACCTATCAGAGATCATTTGTAACCCACAGCATTTCTTCTTCTGTTACCATTGCTTTTCCAGACACCTTAGGATTCATTGCTGAAAAACTAAGTTACCAATTAAAACAATTTTCCACTCTTAGGACATAGCCTCATATTTTGCTCTGAGATGATAAATCTCACAGATTCATGTGCCCATTAGTTAAAGCTCTGAAGTAAGAAGATACCTACTTTCACTCCTCTGGATCTTTCATCCTCAAGAATATCCAGTGTTTACCTAGAATGGTATCAAACTTTTTTTTTTTTTTTTTCCTTTCCTAACAGTTTGAGTCCATTTGCTAGAGAAAGAATCATCAGACCTGTGAATCTTGCTTCTTTTCTTCCCCAGCAGATATATAGATTTTATGTATTGATTGATCTCTGCTTCCCTCCCCAGCTTCAGCTATGTCATCTTGGCATAATGACAGGAACAAGAGAGACTGAAACAAAGGCAGAATCAGAATAAGGGCAACCCAGGTCACTAACATAGCTTTCGGCCCTAGGACACCCATTTAAATTCAGTCCATTGCACTAATGCACAACTATATACCTGCCCATCACCGCACTTAAAAATGGATCTGACAGCTGCTCCAACTTCGTAGCTCTGTTTCCATCGCTAGTGCTGAGCTCTCCACAGCAGAAGCTCCCACCGCATGCATAACTGGTCCCTGTGGGCTGCCTCAGTAGGAAGCTGGATGACCAGCTGAGCTATGACACCAGAGCAGCTCAACCTATAAACCACAGAAGAGGTACAAAAGGCAGAAGGGTCTGCTTTGCTACTGCCAGTGTAAATTTATTTGGTAGGAGAGTGACAGTCTCCAGTACTGTCAACACATCAGCTTTCATCAATACTAAGAGGGTTTTGCTTGGTTCTGGGGTTTGTTTCTTTGTTTTAAAGAATAGCTAAGTGACATTATGAACCTTGACAGCCTGATGAGCCAGAGGCTAGATCTTGCTGACAGAAGTGTCATGTTCTAAAAGGAGTCTTCCTTGCTGTTTGGGGAAACCCCAAAAGCACCAGAGAAAAAACACTGAAAAGCAGCTTCCATATGGTTTCAAGAGGAACCAATCGTTTCTCTCAGGGTTGCTCAGAGACAGGCCAGAGGACTGTGACTTTGCCTGTAGATGGGGTTAAAGGACAACTTCCAGTAGCAGCAAAAGTTTTCCATATCTCTAGGTTAGAGCTGACCTTACCTTGAGCCCCTGGGCTTACACCTGAAATCCTGCCCATAAGACTCCTGGCTCCACAAGAGTTCAGGCTGCCTTGAAATGAGTACTTTAGAGACACTAAGTCAGATTGTCATCTGCAGGAACTGACTCAAGAGCACTGATATGGGAATTGGGCTAGTGACAGGTTCTGTGAAGCTTTGCTCCAGAGGCAGAGTTCACACATTTTTTTACTCTGTTAGCTTTCCCAGGTTCTCCTCACTCATAAGGGTTTCTTATATTTGCTGATGTAAAGGAGCGAGCATGTCGTGGAGCAGTTTTCCCAGTGCACGCAGGACTAGTAGAAGTGAGAACTCCCACGTTGACCTGGATGAGTCAGTTCAAGTCAGTCCACTGGGCAACAGAGCAGTGGTTCAATGAGCTTGCTGATGGGTTGAGTGCTGTAGCTGGAGATAGCAATGCTCTGTGTACAGTCAGGAGACAGCTCTTAAAACATCTCATGCATAAGCATAGAGTAGTCAGCTAAAGAACTGCAGTGTTGAAGAAGATCAGCAGTAACATGGACAGGTAGCCAGCTTGTCACCCTGACAACATCAAAACAGACTGTTCCCCTGACGGATAACACATCTCCAGGCTGTTGCTAAGACAACAAAAATCCATTTATTATGCATAAATGGGCACACTTCATCACTGGACTTATTAACCCAGGCCATGCCACTTATGCTTTAGCTTCCTAATTGGTTTAGATCACATGCCATGTTCAGATTCCTTCTTGAAGGAATGGACTCAGCTGCCGCTCAGTGTATTAGTTTTTTAATCTTTTCTTCCTCCAATTGATTTTCTCTCTCCAAAGATACAAGAGAGAAGGGATGTCTAGTTGCATTTCATCATTTTCTCACAGGCTTGAACCAGGCACTGACTACAACACAGTGCTCTGCATCACCAAACTGTTTTCCTTCTCCCTCTGCTCCTGAGTTCAAGCAGAACAAGGCAGCAATCCCACTCTGCGACTGGCCTGCCTGAGGTCAGCCTGTTGTCACTCAAATTAAATCGATGCAGTCTAAGAGGGAAGGAGAAGCAGAAATGAAGCCTAGTCTTCCTTACTGCACTGCCAGGCTGCTCAGCCTGATCTATTTGAAAAACTCTAATGTCCTGCCATCATATTTGCCATAAGACATTTTATTTAAATTATTATTTTTATTTTTTTAAAGTCAAGAGCATTTGCACTGGGAAATGTTGCATCCAAGAAAAGTGAAGCAGTCGGGATGCCCCTCTCATGTCCTAGGCTGAGGACTCTGCTGACGCCCAGTGAGAGCAGCTTTCCCTGCCTCCTCTCTCATTCACAGCAGTGGTCTGTCTGTTTTCCCTGGCCTCTAACCAAGAGTCCTCCCAGAGAGTTTTTGGGCCCATAATAACAGATATCATAGTATGAGATTACTGTTAGAGGTTCTGCAGCAGGACCACTGCTATACCTGACTGGTTGTAAACCCCAGACCTGTTATGCAGCACAAGCGTATTTTAACAGTTGAAACTCAGTCCTACAAAGAAACCAGCACAGAAGGCCAATTAAAAGCTCCAGTAAGGCACAGAGAACAGGCACCTGAGATCTACCTGATCCCTCACACTCCCGCCTGTGACTAGCACTACGTTCAACCACTTTTAGAAACAAAGACAGTTTCGCATTCATGTAGGACATGTTACAGCACTGTGGGGAAACCCACTACTAGACGCCAGGCACCTGCTACCTCACCATTCTGTTTTGTTACCCTACACTATACTTCATATGGTTTGAAGACAGCAGAACAAGATTCTGGATAAATGGAGAGTCAGTGATAAAGTAAAATGCTGAGACCAAAATCCTCCCCTGCTGAGACCAAAATCCTCCCCTTTTCCTTCAGCAACTTAAGGATTTACCTTTGACCTCACCCCCACAACAAGCCTTTGAAGAAGATAAAGGACCCCAGATCTTCCTTAGCTAGAGCTTATTCACAGGAGACTTTTTTCTTATGAGCTTTGAGAGTGGCCACAGAATAAAGAATATGATACACCTACCGAGCCTTTCCAAGAACATGGTAAACTTTTGAGTAAATAGTGTGTTTTAGAGAACTGAAATGATTCAGATTTGGCAAATAGTTTTGGCCAGAGATGATTGGAAAATATTTTAAGGAAGAGTCAAAACATTTTATTTACCGTGTTTTAAAAATTGGTGATTTTGTTTCAGAACAACTTTATATATTTATATATTTTTATATATATATTTAT
>VZTL01061816.1:26735-64704 GCA_013400535.1 Scopus umbretta | reverse complement strand
TGGGGGGGGGGAGGAAGGGGGTTCCTGCACCCAGAGATTTGCGGTGGTGTGGGAATCAGCACGCTGACCTTAAACGTTCAGACACCGCAGACTCTTTCTGAAGCAGCCCAAAAGGAAAGAAGAAAAAAAAAAAAAAAAGCAGGGATGACCTCATCTGAGTTGGAGGCGTATCGGAGGCTCTCTGCCAGCTCACAGCCAACCAGATCTGAATGAAAATTGCAGGGAGCCCGTTACATCAGCAAAGCCCAGCATGCCCCAGCCCTTCCCGATACTGTCTTCAGCTGCATGGGAACCATCCCATCCGGGAGAAGGGCTCACCTCCCTGTGTCAGAAGTGCAAGGACAAGACCATGGAGCTGCAGCCTTGCAAATGA
The DNA here is from genome assembly GCA_013400535.1 of Scopus umbretta. Lineage (NCBI taxonomy): Eukaryota > Metazoa > Chordata > Aves > Pelecaniformes > Scopidae > Scopus > Scopus umbretta. Next base: position 64,331 of record VZTL01061816.1, on the reverse strand, counting down.
CGTGTTACACAGCATGCAGGAGGATTTGTGGCAGAGGCAGGCAGCACAAAAGGAAAGCAAGTTCATGTCCTGCATAGCTAAGCAGAGTCAGACATAAAACTTTACCCCCAGCCAGTGCCAAAGGAGACCCAGAACTGCTTTGCTCTAATGGTATGCACTTTCATTTTGAAAGGGCAAAGCCACGGCTTGGGCCTGGGCGTGCAGCATGGCAGGGACTCCGGCACAGTAACTTCAGCTGGGCTAGTCATTCCATGTGTGCACTAGACAATTCCATGCACTTGGCACAGGGGTAAGGCCAGCATCCCAACCACCCATCCCCGGGCCCTCCAAGCCACCAACTCCAACCTCCCTGTTAGGTGCCTTTAACCATCTGACTCGGCAGCCTGGGCCTGCAGGAGCAGTTTGTTCAGGCGCCTCTCCTCCGCCCCACCATCTCAGAGCCCAGATACTGCTCAGAGGACAGGTCGATGCCCCACCATCATCTTAAAGACTGTGACGCAATGAAAAGCTCCCCCTGTAAGGGGCTAAGCACCATCATTCATGCCCTAACTTGTACATCAAAACTCCTACTGAATCTCACAGGGCTCCTGATAAACTGACCGAAATACCCTGTGATTGTCACTTTTGGGTATGTGCCCTGCTCTGGTGATCGTGATGTTTTAAGCAGACTTGAGAGGAGAGAGAATAGCTGATATTAGACCAACTGATGTAATTGAAAAAGAAAAGCAGCACACAAGCTCTTCCCACACTTGTCCACATGCTTACTTGCTAAATTAACTCCAGTGTCAGCTGTGCCCAGAGTTCACTAAAATAACGAGACTTAAACCAGATCCACATTCCAGGGACAGACATCTATAAATACCTAGGATTTGGGAAAGGTGACAGGCAGCCACAAGCTTAGATGGTTTATCCTGTAAACATTTCTAAAATAATCACGGAGGGAGGGGGAACTATAAACTAAGACCAGAATGCTACTTCTAAATTTTAGAGATAGAAGAGGAAAAATATTTAGAGCTAAAAGCTTGTCTTTAAACTCATCTTCTTGCTTTAGGAGGTCAAAGCCAGTCTAAATGTGCATTTGTTATTCAAAGGACTTTTGCTGTAGGAGAGACAGTAAATGTCACTTGCACATTAAGACCCAGATTCACCCCCCCTCAACTTGAAACATAACTGCAGGAGCTACATGATGAATGTCATTGCTCTAGGATCCCTTTTCTTCCCTTTCCTGGAAAGAAGGTTTTCCACATGGTGACTTAGCCCCATCAGTGTTTCAGTAATCCTTTGAAAGTTCCTTTTTCTACCCCATTCTACTCTAGGTGACTTCTCGTAACTCCAGACAGAAGGGATCAGTCTGAATACAAAAGTCCTAACATATAATAATATAATATAAGCTCTTTAACAGTCATATAAACTCTTTACAAGGCTTGGTTTGCTTGGGCTCTGTTAAAGTGTTTCATCAACAGTTCAGGCTGATACCAGTCAGGAAACTGAACTGTTTTATTTCAGGTGCGTAAGTACAATCCTGCGGATAGCCCTGCTGCCAACAGGCACCATCGTCCAAGTCGTGCCCTGCAAAAGCATTAAAATTTAAATGAATTCCAGATACAGAGGAAAAGGGAGATTCTTCTTACTACTGATTAGAGCAGCTGGAACTACAGCTTTGGGATCTGTTTTGAATTCTTCTTTTAACCATTTATGCTACTTTCAGGACATACATTTTTCCCATACGTATGCCTAAAGCCAGGCAACGTCTTCAGTCACATTCAAAAAGCTTGTTGCAAGGCCTGATTTTCTGAGATTCTTCACATCCCTAGCACTGCCTTCAAAGGGATTTGTGCACATCAGTTTAATTGTGGTCATCCACCTTTACTATTCATGACAGAAATAAGCATCTTCAAAGATCACTGTCTAAAGCAGATGTGGTCTTACCTGTGTTCTTAGATTAAGGAAGAGGTGAAGTGAGAAGGGTTAAATGAAAGTGATGCCACCATCCAACATGGTTTAGAAAACTAAGAATCAGGTACAACCTTCAGTTATTACCTGGTACATTAACTGAGGCTGGTTAAACCTGGCTGAGAGCTTCAGCCACCTCCTTCAGGTCCCAGTCACAAAAGTGGCAGCACTGGGCACTGTAAACAGTGCTGTGACATTCCACCAGGGACAAGATCAAAAGAACAGCAGTGCAAAAGAGAACTAATGATTGTATTAGAGATGATGGTCATATCTACTTGTGTTGCTATCCAGGAATTCTAGTTTAAATTAACACCTTTCCTGAATTTACCCTCATGCACTTTCAAAGGCTCCTTAGCAACCCAGTAGACAATGGGGCTTTCAAGCATGTTTCGCAGTGGGGCCATCCAGTTTAAACTTCAAGACACATAATGGTCTTGTCTCCACATGAGGTATACCTCCCCTGGCTGTCCATTATACTTTTTGACAACTTGTCATTTTGGATTGTATATAGTGCTTTTTCCCATGTCAAGTTGTCATTATTATCCCATTCTGAGTACATTAGCCAAGACTATCCTTTTTAAAGAAAGTATAAAATGGCCTTTTAAAAACTAGAGACAGTATTTTTTCAGGTCCCTGAGAATGGTGGAGGGTATTCGAGAATGTAGAGAGATTTGCATTGCCCTTCCTCCATCTACAACAATAAATCATCTCCTGGGTAGGTGCTGGAGCTTTGTAGCCTTACTCCAGGAGGCATTTTGATTGAAAGAGTTTTATCTCACTTCCACCCGAGATATCAAGGAGCTGACTGATTCTGGTCTGACTTGAGTGTGGGATACAGGAAAAAATGGGGAGAGAAAATCAGCAGAGGATGCCAGCAATGGCAGAGGGCTTGTGCTTTGCCCTGTGTAAGGTAATATGTGAAATACTTAACTTCAGATTGCACCACACAGGAAAGAACAACACTCAGATTGGATGATTTCAACCATTTAAAAGATTCTATCTAAGACTCTGGGGATCTGTGGCTAAGACCTAGGTGTGTGTTAGTAGCTGGGGGAAACAAAGTTAACATTTGCATTGTATTCCTCATCGAGTTACTCTTGATTTTGTATTTTGTCTCCCTTCTCATTGCAGCTACACTTCCCAACTTCTGAATATTAGGTTGTTTGTCAGGGAGCAACGAAGTCTGGCAGCTCCTGAAGGGATGGGGACCTGAGTGCCATAACATGGCTGGCAGGGCAGCGACTTCACTGTCCAGGGCCCCGTCCCACAGCCCACGAGCAAGGTGTGCAGGGCAGGTTGGGAGACGGCCATCACATTCAGCCAAGAGTCCAGAGCATCAGGCAAGTTCATAGGGATATGGCAGATCCAAAGTCAAGCAGGGACATCAGCCCATGGGTCGGGCCCAGCAGGGCAGGGCTAGAGACCAGCATGCTACCACATCACTGGGGCAGGCATCGCTGGGGCAGGGACTCACGGCTCTGGGCTGGGCTGCAGTGGTGCTCCTGGGCCACGGGCAGGTCCCAGAGGAGCACAGGACTCTAGCACCTTTGTTTACATAAAGCAACACTGTCAACTGATAGCCAAGCAACGTACATAGAGACTTTCAGCCTGGAAACTGGGATTAAAATGCTGGACATTCATGTTCGTTCTGCTGATAAGGATTAGGCAAGTAGTTGTTGTCATTGCTGTTATTATTATTATCATAATTTCACAGCATGAACAATAATGGTTCAAAAGCAGCCAATGCAGGCAGTGAAAAGGGATAGTACACAGTAAGAGTAATTTGTGTTGTATATCTGAGGAGCTAAGCAGGTTTAGTTTCAGAGGGTTTTTCCATTAGCAAAATCTTCAGATTGTTTATTTGCATTATGTTATAATAATGTTTAGAAGCTGCAGGGTGGAGCAGGGACCCATGTTATTGGACACTATATGAACACACAGTAGGCAACTGCACCTACTCAGTGAAAGGAGGTAAATTAATGAGATGGTACAGGAGAAGGGCAAGAGAAAAGACACATCATCAACCTTGTGTCACAGAGGTATGGGAAAGCAAAGTGACCAGACTTCAGCCAAACAGCAAATCTGCTGTACAGTCAGGACCAAAGGGACCTGAAGTGAGGTGCAATGCCACAATTGTAAAGAAGGAGATAGGAACTGACATCATAAGATGTGATCCAAAAAGCCAGATGCTGCTTAACCCCTGAATGTGTCTAAGCTGCCTCCCTCTTGGACCAAGACAATCTTTGTCCCCCTGCTGAGCATGCTCAAAACTACCCCAACCAAGACACTCTGGTTCTTCACTCCTCTTGCAGTCTGACAGAGACCCAGAAAATCAGCATGGTGGCACATAATACCCCTGGATTACTTGGTCTGCCTGAGGTGCTCTGATCCCTCCTACCACATGTTGGCAGTTGAACACAGAATCCAGAAGAAAAGGCCAAACTCCTTCAAAAACACACTGCTGGGGCCACTGACTGCTTTTTGTACAATCAGCTGTTAGTTAGATAACAGGGAACTGGAAACCTGGGCTCTCTTAGTCCTGCAGATTTAAAGCTCACGCCACCAAGCAAAGCACCCAATCCTTCAGATTACAGAGCTGGTGTAGAAATCTTATATCCTTCTTGATCACCACACAGCCAAGGATGCAGGACCCCCGGACTCCATTCCCAAATGTATTTAACATTGGGTGAAGGCAATCGGCAGAAAAGGAGATGGAAGCTCTGGCACTTGCTCCTAGACGTGTTCCCTGGCCACTAAGTTACACTGTTCCAGCACCCTCAAGCTGCCTATTGATTAGTGTCCAGGCATTAGATGCCCAGGTATTATGTCCTTTTTTCAGTCAGGCTGAGTGTCATATTCCGCAGCTGCATCATAGCTGCAGTCCAGTCATTCTAGAAAGGTTATCAAAGCTAGTGGTGCAGGACATTCATTAAAGAGATGCATATAAGCATCACAAGCTATTCACAGAATTTAGGTATTCCTTATTCTATAACTAAGCCTCTCTGTGCAGTCCATTCATAGAACCGGAATATATAGGAAATGAAGAAATCACAAAAATATCAAAAGGTGTCTCAAAACTAGTCCTAATTTTTACCTTTTCCATTTATTTTTTTTTTATTGTATGTGCAAAGTAGGGTAAAATACAACTCACAAGCCAGTCTTACAGCTTAGTAACAGTGGTTAGTACCTACAAGTGCTCCACTGTCTTTACCATGATTGTATTAATTTCTTTACAAATCACTGTGGTTCGTTGGTTGGGGTTTTTTTTTCAGAACACAAAAACTTAATTCCCTTTTCTTATTTTACTTGTTGTAGCCTCAGGTGTGATGATCAGTCAGGTGATGCAGTAGCATGCTGCGATTCTCGGGGGCTATTATAGCATCCAGGCAACACAAGCAACCTTTTAGCTTCTAGAATAACACATCAAAACCCATATCTGATGGCAGGTGCATCCACAAGTGCCTTCTGATGGGTTCAAGACTACTATGCTCTACTGAGCAGCACCACCTATAGGTCCCTCCATGCCAGCTTTAGTTGGTTCATTTTTTGACTAGTTTTAACCCCTGCCACTCAACAAATTCTGTAAATTCTAAAGAGATATCAATCTGTGTCTAAGCAAAGGTGGTAGCTCTCTAATCCCCCTCGAGTCCGTCGTCCCTTGTTTGGCTAGATACAGGGAGTGGGTACCTCATTCCCTCAAAACAACAGGAGGGTATGGCTTCAGTGTTAGACCCTTAAGTCGATTCATTTGATCTCTGAATGTGGATAGCATTTGACAGCTTTACAAGGCTTGGTGATGGGTTTTGTTTAACCCGATATACTCTGCAAGGCATACTTGGGGGGCTCTAGCAGGCCCTTGCACGTAAGCTGTATGAGCAAACAGGCTGTGGCTAACCATTAGGGATTTGTACGCTACGCAGCCGATTATTTAGTTGTGCCAAAAACCTACTGCAGTATTTGCTCAAACAAAATTGTTCATATTTAAAAAGATCATCAAACCATGAAGGAATCTCTGTTGAGAAAGAGGAAAATCTAGCAGGATTTGGAGACGAAACTCAATAGAACTTTTTTCCTTTCACTCCTACCACCCCCAAATTTGCATAAACCTGCTGTGGGACACATAACATAATCTGGCTACCAATGTTTTTGAAGAGTGCTATAATGTAAGCTGAAATCCATATCAAAGTAATGGTGTCCCATCCCACCCACATTCATTGAGCTTAGTTTGAGGTCTTACTTGGCAGTGACAAACTAATTGAAAGAGCCTACTGCACAAAGGCAGCCTGTGGCAGCGCACATTTGCCATTTTCTGCCTACTTCTGTTCACACCATGAGAGTGGCCCCAGGTTTAGTCACCATTTACAGTCTTTCACAAAGGACCTATGTGCTAAACTCTAAATGCAGGGAGATTCTGGTTAATGGTGCCAAAATAAAAAGCTGTGTGCTTGTTTCTACAGAGCTACAGAAAACCAAAGCTTCAGATTAAATAAATTTGTTATTCAGGAAGGCAGAAGCTATCACAGATGTCTTGGAAGTGTATTGGTCAGAAATGGATTATCTGAATTTATTTTTCCCATCACTTATTAATCCTGTAACACAGAAGTCAGATCAACATCTGAACAGCAAGCAAAAAATGTGAATCTAGCCAGCCAAAGGGTGAGGAAAAAACAGCTCTGTCTTACAACAGTGATGGACAAGGTTCAACTGGCAGGTAGGGCCCAGAGGCTGGGAGAGGCCCAGAGGCATCTTGCAAAGTTGGTGCAGTTCATGGACATAAGGACATGTTTCTTACCCTTCACTAACCTCCTTCATCCAACCTGATTTCGGGATGCTGTTCCCACCCACGTCCTTGCTAATGGCTCGATCTCTTCCTCCAATTCCGAGAGCATGGCTCCCCATGAACCACAGCCAAATGGCCATCCAACGGCAGATAGTCTCCAAACCCAAGTATACCAACTTCCTCTCATCCAATGAAGAATCAGGGAAGAAGGAACAGGACAGCAGCAGCCCTGGCTCCCCAAGGCATGTGTTGGCAGGGTAGGCAGCAGAGCCATGGTTCCCCTTTCCCAGGGCCATTTTTCCCCTCAGCAGTCTGCCCTGGGACCTGCCCGTGGACAGAAACCAATTCTACATGACTTCTTCAGGTAGCAGAGATGCCAATATCAGCGTCCCAGCAGAACTCCATTTGCTGCCTTAATTTCCCCGCATACTTTTAACTCATGCATGCTACGAAATGCCACAAAGCACTACTGGTACGTCACTAACCGCCCCAACTCCACCACAGAGATGGGAACTCTGGATGACAGGACTACTATCAATAGTCTCTGAATCACTTTGAAATGAATCAGACTGTTAAAATATTTAATAGTCATGCACCAGCTTGGCTGCTTCCTTATCAAGCTCAGACCTTACAAATTATAAGTAATACTTGCACTTAGCAAGGAACTAACATTTTAAAGAAAAATAATCTCCATTTCTCCCGTTTTTTCCTCCACTGGCTAATACTAGACCAATGATTTTCAAAGTACTGATGAAAATCTTTTGATGAGATTGAATTATTGTATCTTTAAACAAAGGGGAAAAAAACATCATTACGTGAATGTTTTCCAAGGTGTTTTTATCTTTCTACATATTCATACCATACTTCCTGCTCTCCAAAGGATGAGGAGGCTAGGTGGCACTGCAGGCTAATGGACTAGCTTATTATTATAGGAATTAATTAAGTGAATTTGGTGATCTTACCAACAAACTCCAAGGCTAATACAGATTTCTTCAATCCTCAGTCACTGAAAAATTTAAGGCAACAGGCCTAAGTACATAATTTTGCAAGGTCAGTCCTGGAATGAATAGCCAACAGAAGCCCACTTTTCTTAAGTACTGCTCATGCTTATAACTTTGCTTGAAGGAATGGAGTTAAGTATATAAAAATGTCCATATTGCTTCAGACTTATATCAAGAGTTTGCCTGTTCTGCCAGTTCCTCACTGTAGGTGTCATGAATGCTAAAGCACACACATTCCCACCCACAGCCATAACCTAGCCTAACAGAGATGGTGATATCTGCTTCTTTTTGGTTAAAGCCCTGAAATAAAATCAAAAATAAGATAATAAAATAAATATCATCTTTCTTCCTGTGTTGCCTCCTCTGCCTAAACAGTATGCCAGTATCGGAGGCCTATCTATGTTCCTATTTGGAAAAAAATGAGGTCAGTGAAGGTGTTAAGCAGGTACAGTCCTGCTGGCTCACAAAAAAATACACAAGGTCCTACTTCCACCAAGAAAGTGAAATCCCAGAGCAGGCTTGCTCCTCCCAGTGAACTCTGTGCCTTGCTCCGTCAGCATCATTCCTGACACCTCCTCTCTCAGTTTCATACCCACCCACGCACACATGCATGTGCCTCTCTGGTTCTCTGCATTTTCAATTGCTCCCAGACCACATGTTTTAGCTTTGCTCAGGCCCCATCTTAGAGTGTTCTGCTTGTTGATCACTCCTACTGTCTCCAGTTATTTTATTCCACAAGGAGATTTCATTGATCTTTCTGCATGTCTTGAGAAAACACACAGTGCCTGCCTTGCCCTTACTTGCATCTTTGCACAGCAGTAATCACAGTCACTTTCTATAACGACAATGATTCTCATGTACAAAAAAACTGCAAGGAAGGATCTCCAGCTCTGACTTAGGGTGAAGATATTAGTTTGAAGGACAGGTGTTTCTAGAATAAAAGCTCCTGCATGATTATTACTTAGAAAATGACTCCTTATTGAAAAGCAAAATACAACCTTGGCAGTGTTCTAACAGACGCAGGGTAAGTACAAGACACAGCACTTGGGAGGGCAACAATAGATTGAGACAGCAAATCTTCCAGCTTCTCAAATCTGACACTCCTACTTGTACAGTGTAATTTTTCTTCCATGCTTTATGACTTACATTTTGATTGTCATGTGTTAAATCTAAGATTATGACATGCCTTACAGTGATATGAGGATTGTACCTTTCAGTCTCCAATAGATCTTGTCTAAAGAACCTGGGGACTTAAATTATGCCATCTGCTCTTTCATCTGCTGCAATATGATAACCCTGTGATCCTTAAAGCATGTCACACCTGCTACCTTGGTTTCACATGCACTTTTGTTGCAGTTACACCAGCACTCCAGAATATATAGCAAAACCTCAGCATCATTGCACTTATCTCAAGAGACAAAACGGTTGTCCTTACGCTAAGGCTCCAAAGATACCAGTTATACCCAGCCTGCACTTGTGTACTTCATATGGCTGTGGACTTGCTGAAGCAGAAGGGTCTTAACCCCCCTGCCCCTCAGTCCTCTCCCTTTCTCCTACCAGGGGGCTGTGAATTCCCAGACCAGCAACTCTCTTCCTTTCTAACTCCTCATCTCACCCACCAGATGTGGGGAACGGCAGAAAAAAGTGACAGTGCTGTGGCGGAAGAGGAGGAGATGAGCAAAACCCTCTTCTTGGGCAGAATTTGCTGAGTAGGAGACAGGCTGATGTGACTCTCGCAGGGTCTATAACAGCGTCCTGGGGTAAGAAGTATGAGGGAAGAAATACCCTCTACATATCACCCCTGCCCCCCAACCAGCACTGCTGTCTTTCTCACCAAAAGCACAAGACAATATCCTTCAGCTCTTCTGTTTTCTAGTCTAATCCATTTTCTCCCAAGTTTCTCTTGCCACAGAAGTCATCTGTCAGTCCGAAAGGAAATCCTGGCCAGGGATGTCACGCTGACATGGGACAGATCTCAACAGCTCCTCTGCAAGGACAGAGGGCAGCCCCTCTGCTGCTGTAATCCTGGAACAGCCAGGAGAGGGAGATGATTTACAGAGAAGCTGATGGGAAAAGGGGAAGGGGAGGGAAAAAGGGGGAGGCAGCCGCTGAAAACTGACCCTTTTTGAGCCCATCCTATCAGAGACTTGGTACATTTGTGTCCCAGATTTTCAGAGGTGAGGAGACACCAGGCTTACCTTCTGGTCTGTTCCCAACCTCTCTCTTGACTTCCACTAAGAACTCCAGTTAGTTCTTGTTATCTATTATTTGATGAAGGGCAGGGAACTGATCTGGCTGCTGGCAGAATTTCTTTTTACTTTTAGATGTGATTGAAAAAAACAGTGGAAAAATGAATCAATTGGGTTGCAAATCAGTTGAGTTGAATGGTCAGTCCTTGCTGATCTAGAAACCAAAACATGTCAAAGTAGCTGTGGAAATGGCAACTACTTCTGACTTTCCTCTTCAACAGCTAAAAACCTCAGTTATAGCACTGCAGCAACACCACCTGTATTCTTTGTGACAATAAAGCCTCACAGGATACGTAGACCCAAATGGTGTGTCCTGTATGATCTCCTGCTCACCACTAAATAAGACAGAGGAAAACGGCCGGCAGGCAGTAACAGACCAACACAAACCCTTTGTTGGCGAAGATGTGCCAAAGTGACAGATGAGAACTACGCCACCTTAGCACTACTAGCAGAAAGCCCTGGCTTGCACACATACCTCTTCCAGTGGGAAACAACGAAGACTGCAATTAAGGTAGTTATACCAAGGAAAAATGTTGCTAGCTGGGTGAGAAAGCAGAGACAGCTCTTTCAGTGCCAAACCAGCTGAGCTCAGCCATGCAAGGCTCTGCTGTAATACAAGGGCATGCTGCTGACATTGAAAGCACTACGGAGTGACTAAGCCAAGGGTACAGCCTAAATAGGCAGGGGAAAAAAAGAAAAAAAAAAAAAAAAGAAAGAAAAATAATTTTAAAAGATACAATGGGAAGATCTGCTGCATTGAACAGGGTGGTAATGAAGGAGAAGCAGATGCTTTGAATTCACCAGGTCTCCCCATTCTGTCCTGAAATGACCATCTGCAATGCTCTGAAGGCCCCTCTGGGATTCAGGAGACTATGAATTTTAGCACACAAGGATGCAGAGGCTATAGGCCCAACACATCATTAGAGAATGAGGGAAAGGGGGGCTAGACAATGAATAAGGTTTCATCCAACTGAAGCCAACTGAAGGGTGAAGTCACAGGTGCAGATTTTGACCATCCTTAAAGGAACCAGAATTATTAGAACTGAAAAAGAAAGTCTGATGGAACTGAAAATACTGGCATAGACATTTTTCCTCAAAGGTGTTCAGGGTTTCACTAAATGTATATATGCATGTGGGTGTACATGCCTATGTACATGTAGATTCACATACATATAAAAAAAAAAATCAACTTTTGGCAAGAGTTCAGTGCATTGTTCTTCTCACTTTGCTAAAATCCCCTTACCCACTCCCCAGAGTCTCTCCATGGACAACAGAGAAGGGAATTTGCTTCTTTTGGTAAATCCCACTGAGACTGAGTGGGAAATCAATGTTTCCTGAATTAAAACAACCTAGCCTTTTGGATGAAAAAGCCAGTTTTTACTAAAAACACATCGCAGCAGAACAACTCCTGTCATTATAAAGAAAGGAACTGCTTGCAAAATGGAATCCCAGCAGGTGCTCAACCTTTCTCCTTCCCCAGCTTAAAAGCATCCCAGCCTCATCAAGCATCAAGGCCTCAATGAATTCATCCTTATAAATTTAAGTAGCACAACTCCACCTTAGCCACCATGTCACACACATACACATCCTCTCCTACTCAGAGAGCTGTGATGCTAATAAATGCATGGGGGTTAGCTGTATTGTGTATTCCTGACATACTCCAAAGGGGCTCTTGAGATCTTGCTATGCTAATGGAATTCAGCTTGGCCTCATTTGCAGCTGTTACTGAGATCCCAAACGGAATCCGATACAAGTCAGGTGTTTTCCATTATATTGAACTGCATTGCTTTGAAATCTCTCTGCTAATTACATTTCTTGTACATGGTATGAGAAGAGAGATTCAGATGCCACATTCTGAAACATGTTGGTTTAAAGGAAATTTCTTAAAATCCACTTAGTGGCATCCCCTGTCCTTGCCACTCAGTTAAACTCATCCAACCCAGAATTCTACCCTGACCCCAGCAGCTGAGGAACAGTCAACAATATCCTTTGCACCAGTTCAGCTCTGTTTCTGCCAGGATACACCTGTAACGACTCAGAACAATTCAGAACACCTGAATTTTGCATCCATGAAACTCATTGCTAGCAGTAAGGTGACTTTCACAGATAAGGTCTTTTTAGATATGCATAAGGTGCGTAACAGCACAGGAACAATCCCACCTTCCATTCCAGCAAGGTTTTCATCAGGGCTACATGCCTATCTCCCTTGTATCCATCCCATTACTCATGACTGGCCAACGATGAGCTTACCTCCCCTAGGACTACAATGAAAGAAGGGATCAATCATTCCCATAGGAAGTAAAGAATCCACAACAGAATATAATCTGAAGAGTTCCCTACAAACTGCCCTGTTGCCTCATCACAGCTGTAGGAATCTGCGAGGGAGGCAGCATCCACCAAGAAGAAAGTAGGACAGTTCAAAAACACCATCCAGCAGGGTGCCCGAGGTTACAGAGATTGGCTCAGCGCCACAACTTCATTGTGGTACACAGCAGCAGAGCAGTGGCAGTCAATGGCTGTAGGTAGACCAGATAGGCAGGAGGCAATGATCTTGGAGGAAAGAGAATATGGACCTACAGGAATCAAGGTGCAGCCACCAGAAGCTTGTTTCATGTGCACATGAAGACCAGCGCTATGCACTGTGCTGTGCACAGTGGCACCTCTGTCCACTCAGGGCTACTAGGGATGCATGTTTGTACAGATGCTTGCCACATCTTTAAGCTCCAATTTTCCTTGATGTGTGTTCTGCTGGAATAGTTACAAAGTCAACCCGTTCCAATGCCTCAACTTGCTGAGGCCAAGCTACAAGGAACCCAGTACCTTCACTCTCATTCATACCAATCCCATCCTTCTGTCATGCCTGGCCTGAAGCATACTCTGTTCTTTCATACACAGCGAGTACGACACCAGCAATGCAGAGGTCTTAGAATTATGATGGTCTGTGTACCTGGGGTCTCCCAATCTCATTGAGCTACACTAGTTTCTCAGGTGAAGGGAGAAAATGCATAGGCTCAGCAGGAAAAATTCTGTGCTGTGTTTCTGGTGGATACAACGTATTCTCTGGAAGGTGCTCTACTAGCAGTGCTGCAAGCATGATGCCATTTTCCATCTTCTTCCCACCTCCCCTTTGATCGGCCCGCAGTCACACAGACCCTGCCTGACAAGAACAGTGCTCACTTTTGAGCAGTTTGCTGACTGCATCTATCCCTGCCCAAAAGGGATGGTGGGGGTCGCACTTCTCTCAGGTCCTCTCTTACATCGGTTCCAGGGCTGTTGGATTTATCCCCGGAACAAGCTCTGTGTGTTGATAGCAGTGAGAGGCTAGAAGAGACCAGGAGCTCTGAAAACTCTCCAGGGAACCACTTCAGAGCCAGGTCCTCTAGGAAAGCTTTTGCCTCTCTCGGAGAAGACCTGGAAGGTCAGGAGATGAAAACTTTGCATCAGATATCCTCTGCTCAGCCTGAATGTCTGAAACTTCTGTTTGCTGGGAAAAGGACAGGCCAGAGCTCTGAGCACTGACAGGAGAAACCCCCTCCTACTTAGGTAGGAAGTCAAAGTCAGCAACAGTAGAGGACACAGCCACAAACATTTTGCCTTCCAGCAACTCAGTTCTAACCCAGCTCACGTTGCGCCTCCGAACCGCCCAGGTGACAGATGTGTTCTGCTTATTGCTTACTAGAAGAGCACCAAAGAGAAAACATTCACTGATGTCTCTCTCTTCTGCACTACCAAAGAAAATGCTATTTATCTAAATGAGGAGGAGGTATTCAACCACACAATACAGCTACAGGATGGGTGCTCAAGGAACCGATACACTCAGTTGAGCAGTTTAGAGCGTGTATGTATAAAACAGAAACCTATTTCCTGAATAAGCCATACCTGCCAAGCAAAATATCTTGTTCTAACACATGGTGTCTTTGACATTTACCTTCAGTCGTGAGGAGACTTACAATTCACAAGTGCCATAACCATGTATGATTCATCAGCTGTCTCCACAGGACTGAAAAATAAATCAGATCGAGACCATCGTCTATTTTATAGATACTTATTAACACATTTAACATGCCAAGCTTGTTTTGCTTTGCGTAGTTGAAGGATTTTTTTAGGATTCTTGTTTATTTCATACACAGCTCAAAAGCACTTTGCCATAAAATGAATTACACCTTACAGTGCTTTCCTGCTCAGAATTCATGTTGTTTGCTTTGCTTTTTAAAAACAATTTCCCTCTCCCAATATATTGAAACTATGGTCAGAAACCCCACTGAATTCAGAAGCAAAAGCAGACCCAAAAGACAGAGGGAGCAGATCAGATTTTAGTGCTAAGAAACAGCAGCAATTTCATGGGTCTGGGAATCATGGCATGGTGGAAAGAGGAAGAGTCCTACCGCACTGAGAGGGCAACACAAGGTGTAAGGAAAGAAGGAAGAGCGCATGTGCCAGTCTAATGTGGGTGATGAGGTGCAGTCCAATTCTGGAAGGTGGTGAGGGCCTCTCGGACAGCGATGAGAACATCTTGTGGTGCCAAGCCTCTGGCCACTGAAGCCTAAACACCCCTGTAATATAATGCTCTTAAAAAGTAATGCAAAAAATGATCTCCCCCCTGAAAAAAAAGAAAGAATGCCCCTGTTCTCCCTGCTACTGGGCCTTCTTGCGGTTTTCAGCATGGGCCCGCTGGCTGATGCCCACTTTTAGCCTAGCTGACCTCACCATCCTGTTCGTAGACAGTGGCACAGGCTGGATGTGGCCATGATTCTGGGGGGCAGGACAGAACAGGCCCGGGGCAGCAGCCCCTCTGCCATGAAACACGGACTGCATCACCATGCAAATGCTGCTACATAGAGGTGATCCCTGCCAGTGCCTCTTCTGATCCCCAGACTGCAAACATGCTTCCCCTGAGGCTTTGACTCACAAGCTGTAAGTGAGCAGTGCTACTACACTTTTCAGATGAGCTCATAGAGGCTAATTCCTTTTCATGTCCTGAAAATCTGGAGCAGAGTGGTGGCTTTCTCTGAGCACTGCAGAAAGTCCATTCAGCAAAATTTCACTGGCACGTGGGTTCAGACAGCCCCAGTCTCCACTTCCTCTGCCCTTCCAACCCCAGAGCGTTGTAAAGGCTACGATTCCCTCTGCTCTGCTTCTAGATGGCTGGCTACCAAAACCCAGGGGCACTAGGTGTCATCTGCAGGATTGGCATTGCACAGCCACTCCATCACAGGGGAGGAATAAGAAAGCCCAGGAGCAGAAGCTAACAGGGGCCAAAGCAAAGCCCTTAGCATCTCAGTGCAGGCAGCAGCAGCTGCAGTATTCCGGGACGCCCCAGCACTAAAAATAGTTGTGACTGTAAAAGAGCTGCTTTGTTGACATACCACCAATAGAACTTGACAAATGCTGAGCTGGCCTTACCCACTACTGCTTACATCAGTCATTGTTTATTAGCTGCAACCTGGGAGCTATTTTAGGATTAAATCCAAAGTCTGTCACCAAACACAGACATGGACACACACTCTCATACCTTGCACATCTAAGCATTGACTTTTGAATAGTAGTCAGACAAATGGATTTTGTAGGTAGTCCATATATCATACAGACATACAGAAGTCCATATATTTAAGCTGTACCTTTGCAGGGGATGCTTATAAACATAAAGCTGAGTGCATGAAAATGGAGATGAATTAGTTGTCAGCCAGAAGTGACAGCCTTCAAATACTATCACTCTGGGTTTAACTTCATTAAAAATGACAGGATAAAATGGCTCTCGCACAGCTGTGGTGCTATGAAAAGGAAGCACTTCCAGTGCAGGTATCTCCCAATAGACAGCGATATCCTAAAGAGGAAATCAGATTGTCAAACTCATGTAGCTCTGTTCCACTTAATTAAAACATTACTAGTAATTAGGGAACCCCACTGGCTTCCCTCCTCCCTCCCTCCCTCCTGATCCTCTCCATCCTTGAAATTCAAATGTGAATCACCCTGAAGCGTGGAGGGTGTTTCAACTCTGGATTCATTTCAAACCAGTAGGCAGATAAAGCCAAGCAATTGAATCTCCAGTCAAAACTGAGATCTGAAATTTGGAGTATTTACCTCCATTCACAGACAACTAAGGACATATTCAGCCTTTCAATGCCTTTCAGTCACATCAAGAATGAATCTGTCCTGTTAGACCTGATAAATCTGCACAGTTTAAATCTGGGGCCAAATAAAGGTAACGGTTACCAAACATTTTCACCTTATTGGCATATCAATTGTAAAATAACTTTTTTTATCCTATAACTAGGAACAGTCTGAGCTAAGGAAACTCTCAGCAGACAAAAAAAGAATGAATTGAAGCATAATATAGATATATCAGAAAAACAGTCTGCAGAGAGCAGGTCCGAAAGACACCAACAGCAGGAGGATATCTAACTCCATAGTTGACAAACCTACTCCCCCCCTCCTCATCTGTGGAAAACTTGCTAGGCGAAAAGAAGGGCATTGCATTAAAGCCAAATAAAAAAGGCAACCACAATGTCCCTCTTTTTTTCTTCTTGAAGTAACCCAGAATCAGCAACTAAGCAGTTCTTTCAGTCCTAGTTTTGCAACCCAGACCATCATTTACCATTTTGTTCCGGAAAACCAATTAATCAATCAGGAAAGCCATTTTAAAACTTTAGCCCACATTTTCTGAATTTGTATGCATCATGTTGTTCAGCTCTGGTAGAAGGTTTAGCATCAGCAGTATCTCACCTCATTAAATCCAGCTACCCTACAAGCTCAAACTGCACTCTGTGCCACTGTTAGCAACGCTACTGTGATTGTGCCACTCTGCTGTTGAATTCAGGAGAGACTCCAACCTGAGTTTCTGCCCATTAGGAAGACTACCAGCTGCTTATTTGCTTCCAACCTTTCTGTTGCCATAACTGTTGATGTTTGAAAGAGGGAAAGATAAAGACAAGGAAAGGAGAGGGCATTGGCGGGGGGGCGGGGCGGGGGCAGAAAGAACTTTATCTGCCAATATGCTTACGTAATCTCCAATTCTGAACAAGATACAAGAGTGGAACAACCTGGAAATGGAAAGGAGCTGTTAGAACACCACTAATTACTTGGTTCTCCACAGAAATAAGATAACTACCTCTAGGGGATGCATGTATTACTCCCCCAACACTACAGAGTCACTATAGCTTTACTGAATTGTCCCAGAAGACAAAGCACTACCTGTTGGGAGCTCTTCCACTTGCTTCACTGCAATATTATTAGATCACTCCTTCCTGCATCTTTCTGGGTGCTGACATCTCTAAAGGGTTGGCTTTGGCTGCTACATAATTTCACAGCTTGTGGGAGTCACAAAAACCCAGTCAGTGACTGTTCGATGAGCTGAGCACCAACAGATGCCCAGAAGTGTCCCTTAAAAAAAACCACAGTGCCTTCCAGAGAGAGTTCTTTGGGTTGGCACTCTTCTGACAGGCAAAACATCAGCAAAACCATTGGAGAGTTAGTGTAGCTTTTCTTTGACATCTCAGCCAAAAATCATTCTATCTCTTAAGATCAGCTTCTGTTCCGGAGGACAGGAGCATAGAAAACACTGTATGATGTTCCAAAAAGGCACAGGGAGGAATCTGGAGAACTGTAAGTAGAAAGAGTCATACTTTTCCTCCTGGTAAATATGAGTGGTGAGAGAAGAGGAAAAACTGGAGTTCATGGAAGAGTGAAGCAACTAAGAGTCTCTACCCAGAGCTCACCTGCAGGAGGAAGGACCAGAGCTCTCTCTTTGGAACAACGTTTGCATTCAATGACACATTGCCAGACACATTAGCACCCTGAAGAATATCCCCATGTGTGGAAGCTCAGCTGACTTAAAGCTTGATAATAAAGGTAAGAACCTATCATAGCCAACATAATACATACTGAAACTAGTAGAAAAAGTAGGACCCATTATCTAAGATGCTATCTGAAAGAGTTTAGCAGTCTCCATGCCAAACATGAGCATACATCACTGTCCAAAACAAAGGCATTTCTGGGGCTGCCCAGGGACTCTAGAAAAGGGGCTAAGGTGTACATTGCTTTTCTTAGAGGGCTGCACGTACACAGTTGCAGGAGAGTGAAAGAGCAGACAGGAGAAATGCCATGGGAACCGGCACACAGTAGGAGAAGAAAGCAAAAAACTTGACGGAACAAGCAGAAACATGGCTTGGAGAACAATTCAGCAAAAGGGAGTTTAGGGTGAGATCTGGGTATCTCCTTGAAAGAGACAAGGAAAGAGCACAGACACTACCTGCTGCAGTAGATGAGAAAAGGACCTTGAATGTTTTTGTAAATCAGAAGGTAACATCAAAGATTCCTAATTCTACCATCAATGTCTTTAGTATAAACAACCCAAAGGGATTTGGACTGTGAGCAACAAAGGATAAGGCCTAGATGTTGAACTTTCAAGTGACTAGACACACACAGTAAAAACACGCAGCCTTATTAAGACCAGCATCTCTTCCAGAGAAGTAGAAAACAAGTTTGTTTTACCCAGTTTTAAAAGGCTCAGATAGTAATCTGGGCAAGTTAGACCTTGCTCACTTTCTTAATATCAGCTGAATAGCTCCTAGAAAGCAGAATCCTAAAGACACCCCTGCAGGATTACAGTGCAAAGACACCCCTGCAGTGCTTTACAGTGCAAAGAAAAAGCATCCTCTGTTGTAATTCTTTGATGATATCAGTAAGAAAGTTAGCAGGAGAGAACTAGTGAACAACTTCTATTTTTGGAAGGCATCTAGCAAAGCTCCTCATGGTGCTGTAATGAATAATTGTTGTTTGAGTTGCAAGAAGTACAATTTGACCATTCTGATCTATGACTGAGGGCAGAAAAATGCAAAAAAATGAACAATTTTCCTCAGTGACAGGTCAACAGCAGGATCCATCAACTTGCAACATATGGATGTATTTTGTTTAAAATACATGCTAGTGAATTGGAAGAGAAGACAAGCAATACAATAACAGTATTTCAATTGGTACCATTACACAGAAAAGCAAATTTATACAGGGAGGCAATACCTTTTGTCTGACTAACAGATACAGCTGGTAGAAAACAGCCAGCATCTAGGCATGCTAACTCTTCTCCAACCTGCCTGTCTGTTTTCAATTATATTAGCTGATCAAACAAAAGGGATAACATCTCCACATGAAACTTGCCATACTTGTATCTATAAATAACAGTACCAGCAACAGTATTTAGGAGGAGGATTTTCAGAGGGACCTTGGTGCTTCAAAACATAAGATAACGACTAATTACAGAGGTTTATAAAAAAAGACCATCTCTTCAATGCCTCCTGTGGAGTCCATTCCGTCTTCATCTGAAACAGCCAATACAGGTCCCAGACACAGACTGGAACTACAATCAGGCCCGAACTGGAAGGATCTCTGAACTGTTCCAGAGCAGCGGTGCTTCTATTCCTATTACTTTCATGATTCACGCTCTACTTAGATCATCACTAAGTCTTCTTCTAACACAGGCTTTTTTGATATCACCTTATAAAAAGATTATTTTACCCACGTGCCTCCACTACTACATTTCTTTTGCCAGTAACAGTAGTAGTACTCAGGGTTCAAAACAGGCATCCACCCCTTCCTTAGTAGAAAAGCACATTATGTGCTGACATACCTCACCTGCAAGATGAATTTCCACAGCTCAGAAATTCAATTTGTTTATTTATTAAGCAACCAGTTAACTTTAAATTCAGCACAGGTAAAAGCACAGCAAGAAGTGACAATCTGGACTTTAAAATATACTCAGCTCATACTGAATACAAGCTTAAAATATAAAAATCACTTAGCAGGTTTTCTAGTCAATGGCTTAGTTTTCTCTTCTGCTAAGCCTCTAGTCTAGTAGAAAGTATCACTTAGCTAGTTCAACCACTAGCTCTCCTGGTTGAGAAACTGTTGTTCAGATATCCAAGAGGTTTCATCAAGCTTTCTCATTAACTTCCAGAAAGCACAAAGCAGCTTTGTATTGTTAATAGCAAGGGTTGTAACCAAGAACTATTCGGGAAGCCAAATATACTTCTTCCTGCAGCATTTCCCTGGTAGGAAAGCCAGTAGCCAAATTTTGTTTCCATTCCAGACAAAAATTTACTCCTCTATGGCCAGAAAAGCAGAGCTTCATGAAAGAGGTGCTAAGATAGAGTTGTCTTGTCTTCTAGGCAAGAATTTATCTTCAGAAGACATCAAAAGCTCTAGATCTTCATGGCGTGTTTTTATAGCTTGTGCTACTAATGGGCAAAAGAGCACCTAAATATACTTCATATTGATGAGTTCCATGAATTCAGTATTCTAGGCATATTATTGTAGCAGGATTTGTGGCCAGACACATCTGCTATGTGACAAAGCCAAATCTCTTTGCACTTGAGAGCAGATCTTCATTGCTGCAGGGCAGTTATGCCTTTCCCTGCGCACCTATAAGCATCTGAGGCACCTTTTGCAACAGCTGACCAGAAGCAAAGTTATCTGTGTGAAGGCCCCTCCCATTCAGAGACAGGGCAGGACTTCAGCAGAAGCTCTGCATATCAGAAAAAAAACAGTAGGGATTTGGATAAAGGTCAGAGTCCTAGAATATAGCTGATGTCTATGAACTACTGCTTAGTGGCACTGTCCACTTAGATAAGATTTCAAAGTCTCCGCTCTGAACGAACACTTGGTCCAGCTATGTTCATCTGAATTTCTGTAACGTTTGGACCCAGATTCCTAGTTTGGAGTTGTCCCTCCTATGGAAAAGTTCATTATTATCATCCTGAAAGAAGCACAATCAAAGCAGCCTCTTCTAAAAGGGGGGATCTGCGGTTTAGACAGTGAAAGAAGTGAAAGGCAAGAAGAACACCCCCTCTCTTCAACACAGGTAACTACACTGACGGGCAGATTTTCCTCCTGGTGTGTTTAATACCTATTCGGTTTGCAAAGCTGAAGATGTGCTAGACAAAATATTAAAGCTCTCCATTCTTCTGCCCTCTTCCTGCTCTTTTATGGTTATTTCAATAATCGGCACGTATCCTCTTAGCCAAGGGAAAACAATACAGCCAGTCACTGATTCTGGCATAGATCGTCTTGCTGGAGACCCTCTCTATGCAGCCATGTGTGCAAGCAGCTGTGAACAAGTGGCTATGAGTGTCAGCTCTTGAACAGTCTGTGTTGTTAAAGCCTGGGGATAAATACACAGGCCCCCAAATGATAAGCTTAAACCATAGTAACAACTGTTTGAGAAAGAGTTCCTTCATCAATAACAGCTATTAGCACATCCAAGTCTGACTCATCTCTTTCACCATCTGCGACAACATGTCATTTGCATTAATCCCTCATTTTTCTTGCTCCACAGTTTTCTTAGCATTCATGCTTCCCAACTTGCAGGAACATTTGTCTGGCCCTTCCCCTTAAAACAACAACCATCAACATGCGTATTTAGACGAGCCACTGATCATAACCAAGAAGACTGCACTGATTTGATATTGCCACCGTGGGAACCAATGAATTGAGAATTGCTAATGAACCACTAATGCTCAGTGATTGTATCATCAACAGGCAGTGATTGTAGAGATGGATCATTTCTCTGTGTACACAGTATTACTTCTTTTTTTTTCATCCCTACTCTACTACACACTTAAAACTATGTTCAGATAGAGAAAGTATATCAAGTGCCCTCACGAAAAGTATGGGGGCTAAACCACACGCATAGAAAAAATTCACCAGGGCAACTGTTAAACAACAGAAATATGCCATTACCGGTGGTTTCACAAAACAAGCATCCTCCTTTCAACACTTAAGATTGAATCCATACGGGAGATGTTCAGAATATTTTTAAAAGGCAAGTCAAGCCTAGGATTTCCCTCCTGCTAACCCATCCCTGTCCCACAGGTGAAAATTACCTCTCTGCCTTTCCGTAACAGCAAATAGAGTTCTCTTCTCCACAGGGAAAAAACACTTTTCTCTCTCAAGTTGCTTATCTGATTAACATAATAAAATTAAATTCAGAGACAATGCATTGGCCTGTATTTAGCCTCAAGTTTGTGGTTTCCATTTCAGGCTTGAAAAAGTTCTTTTGTCCCTCCGGGGCATGGAACAGCTGGTGACAGGCAGAAAACTTTCAGAATTAGGTGGAGAAAAGTCACAGATGTTTTGCTGACGGCCCAGCAAAAAAGCAATATATTTCAGGCACTGAAAAAAATCACTAGACGGCCATAGCAAAGCAAAGTTTTAAAGAACAGTTTCCAGTTTGGTGCACTTAAAACAGATCAGCATTTGACAAGCAAGAGAACCAACTTTCTGCCATTCCCCTTCTCCCACCTGCCCCAACTGCCAGGAGAAGCGTGGCGGGAACACTGGCCTAACATTGCTTTTCTTTTCTCAACGCGAGACATTCATCCTCTGTATCACCTGTTGTTAAGCTCTGAATCAGAAATGGTTGCCCCTATTAAAGGGCAGCCTACAAGCTCACCTCTAAAATGTTAAATATCACGACTGTCAGAACCTATTTCAGTCAGTTGAAGCCATTGAGAGCAAATCCCTTTAACTTTAACCATTTGAAAATCAAGGGCATGTTGACTTTCTGCAAAAAATAAGCCTGCATTTTGGGAAAGTAGGGCCTGCTTCTCAAAGAATCAGCACAGATACTCACAAAGACATTGACCGAGGCACACACAAACAGTGCCACAAGGTGACCCAAACCTCGCCCTTTAGGAACAATTGTTGAGTCCTTCAGGTTATCCAAACCCTTCTCCCTTTCCAGACAATCTTTTATAATCAGTGCTTTTCACATCCAGCCCACATCTCCATGCTGCAGTGTTCACCTTGAACACCACCATACGTGTTCTGATGCCAGCATTTAAAATAGCACTTAGAGACGGCAGTAGCTGAGTACAGTGGTTTCCCTGAAGCAGGATTTTGACTATGCTTTTTTTTTTACCACAGCAGTCTATGTGTTGGACTGTGTTTGGTTTTATTTTCCAGCTTCATACCACAGCTTCAGAACCGCGTGTTCTCATTCAGCTGATCAGTGCTCTTACATCCTCCATTTAGGATTTTTACAAGTATTTACACACTACAAACAAATTCAGTAGCCAAAATGGGATATACCAGCAGTTCAAGCAGAGATTAATTAAAGCTTGCCAAGCAGGGAGAACTTGAATATGGAATGGGAAGGCTTCTCCCTCCTCATCCCAGCATGCCTAAATGTTCACACAAGAACACCTGAAGTCCTGTTTCAACCTCTGAATGGAATGCAGTGGAGCCCATAAACCACTGTGCTGTATAATTTCGGTACAGATTCAAACACTCCCTTTTATTCGCCATTAGAAGAAAGTTAACAGTTTGACCAGATTCCTTGACAATGCCTATGCAACACTTCCTCAGTGGTTTATAGTTAACTGGCAAAGCTGGTACCACTGTTAGGGAAAAAAATCAAGCAATTTAAGAAAAGGGACTTAAGACTGAAATGTCTTCACAGAACTGTGATCTTCAAGTGCCGGGCTGGCAGACAAACTGGCTTTTTGCAGCACTCTTGCTACAATTCAGCCACGTGGCATGTGGGAGCTCAGCTGGGACCCAGAAGCCCCACACTGCTGCAGGAACTTGGATGAAGGGGATGAGGAGCTTGGTTTCCGCAAGCTGGGAAGCTCCCAGTGTAGAGGATGGCTATGCCAGGCAGGCAGCATGTCTGCCATGTGTCCCACTGATACGCACCCTGCTTCTGCAAGACCTCTGCACCTTTTCTGGCCTTACTTCTTAGCTGATTCCTGCTCCCTTCCCATGCGACCCCAACATGGCAAAGCCGGGACTACATGAACACTTCCCCTGTATAAGAGCACTTTACAGCCAAAGGTATTATCTTCACCATGAGAGTGCATGACCAGCATGCCTTTTTGTGCATCAGCTGACAACAGTCTGTGGAAGAGCATAAGCAGAGCTGCGTAAAGTCTTCTCTAAATTCACTAGAAACCCTTCTGAAGAGTATTATTTACACAACGAAAGAAGAAAAAAAAAATCCACACAATCATGGATTACTACTCACCTTTTAAAATCATATTTCTGAACTATATTCCCAAACTTTGTACTATACTTGCTATATTTAGAAAGAAGAAAGTGAAAGAAGGCCTAAATATTACAATTCTTGTATTTCCTCTTCTTCCATGTTTTATTGTTTCAGTGATGTAGGAGTTTACTAAAACATCCCGAGGAACAATGAATGCAAAAGACCATTTGGGGTAACTATGAACCCACTATTTCATGTGTTGCATTTGGACTCCCATACAGCCTATGTGCTTCAGTGAGACAGGAAATATTTCACCAGTTAAGCAAGTAATGTCTTTCATACAGTCTCCAGTTCCACCTGAGAATCCCCACACTAACAACTTTTAACACCAGATTGCTAGTATCTCAATCATTCTAGATTTAAAAAACACCTTTAAGAACCCAGGCATTTTCCTGCACTAATGAATGTTAAATAACCACAGAACCACCTACCTTAGACTATTTCCCATTTAACAGCTTGATGTCCTTCAATTAATGTCAGCAATCTACCTTGGAAACTATCTATGAACGCTCAGTTTTAAGTGATTCAGGGAAACAGAGCTTCTAATCTATTTGCATGAACGTTATTAACATCCAGAGTAGCCCTAATGGTTCATCAAGTGCTTATTACTATTTCTAGTTAGACTAAAGCAGCTGAAGCAGGTGGCTGTGTCAAAGACAAAAAACCAGCATGGCTTATACCTTACACTGCTACTTCACCGTTCCCAGAAAACACTGTGTTTAAATCAGCCAGCCCCAGCTGTGTTCCCTGACTTCCCCCCTGCTCTCCCCAGCCCAAGGAGTCCTGCTGAACCAGGTTCAGCCATCATTTCTTTTAAATCTCATTTCCTTCTCTTTAGAAGATCACTTCCCTCACACACTCACTATGAATAAAAACAAACAGGTTTTCTTCAGCCTTTCTTCTCTCATCCACTCCAAGTCTCTCCCAAAAACTTCTCCCAGAGATGTTTTTAGCCACAGTTATACAGACAACCCTCCTCTCAAGCACAAGTACAGTTGTCTTTCCAAAACTCTGCTTGCCTTTGCTAAACTTTCTCTCTTTCTCTCTTCTTTCTCTGGAAATTCTCTGACCCAGCAGAATGACATGCTTAGCATAAACTGTACTTCTGCTGCACTTTCCCAAGTCGTGGATGCATAGTCATCTGGCTGGTGAGCCCTAAGATCATAGAATCATTAAGGTTGAAAAGACCTCTAAGATCATCTAGTCCAACCGTCAACCCAATACCACCATGTCTACACTAAGATCTGCCTACCCTGCCCATCCAACCCACAGCAAGAGATGGGGTACAGGTCTAATGTAGACAGCCACACTCTAACAACTGGAAACATCTTTTCTCCCAGAACCACACCGATCAGGAATTTGGAAAGGCAAGACAGGCACATCATAAGGGCAAAAGGGCCAGGCCTGGAGCTGGAAGTTGTTATGAGATCAACATGGGTCTTCAGAGGCATTCCCAAAACTGGAATCCAGCCCTTATTGCTGTAAAGACTGGACCATCCTGCTTAAACTACTGATACTCAGCAAGAGCTTCTAGTGTTCACATAATCACAGACCAAAGCTCTTAGGGCTTCTTTGGGCTCGGTTCAGAGCTGATCAGAGCCCCTTACTGCGCTTTACAGCTGTACAGCCTCCACTATCTCAAAGGAGAACACGCTTGTGCTTGGTGTTCTGGTGATCTGTCCTCCAACACCTGAAAAACCAGCCAGAATGAGGGCAGTCGCAGAACTAAGTGCCAACATTCATTTCCAAAGGGAAGAGAAAAGGGCTAAGTAACACCAAGTCCAATAGCTAGTTCAGAGCAACTAAGGGGCCACAGCTGAATTAACAAATATCAGTATCTGCTGACACAGAGCAAAAGCAGCAATCTTTCTATGACAATTGCTTTTTTGTCATGGCAAAACATGCAAGCCAGGCACAAATGCTAGGCAGTGAAGAGGGATGAGAAGGAAGAGAACTTTACCAAAGGAAAACATGGCTGGAAGACTTGGACATAAACACAAGCATGAAAGCTTGGTGAATGATCTCCAATCATTCACATGCCACTTTGAATAATTAGCCTGCATTCTTAGCACAGTTACTCTTCTTTGCTAAGAGTGCCAGCCTAGGACAGTTGGTTTTGGCAGCCAGGCAGGAGATATACAGCTCGCTCTACAGTGAATTTCGCCTGTGATCAGCTACAGCTGCAGCAGCCAGGAAAAAAGCTTTCAAAT
Organism: Scopus umbretta; assembly: GCA_013400535.1. Lineage (NCBI taxonomy): Eukaryota > Metazoa > Chordata > Aves > Pelecaniformes > Scopidae > Scopus > Scopus umbretta. The sequence goes on along the minus strand of VZTL01061816.1, from coordinate 38,103 downwards.
TTGACGAGGAAAACCATTTTCACTCTGCACACCATTGCTCTTCACTTAAACCAGTGTACGTTCTCATCGTAAGTGGATCCTTCTTTGAGGAAGCTTTGAAAGGCCTGGAGACCTCCTCAGCTGCATGTGGGGAGAGACAGAGCAGAGCTCCAGAGAGGACACATACCAAGCATGGTGGCACGGGTGCAGCATGAGTCTGCCTAAAGCTAGTCATGAGGACAAGGGTATAGTTAAGGCCCTCCTTCAGACTTCTCCACATAACTGTTCCCTTGGGCCCCCAGCCTGTGGGACGCTGTCCCATTAGTAAGTTACCTGCTCTTTCCTTCAACCCGGCTAGAGGAAAACGACTTCCAGAGGTAAAACCCGCATCAATAAATTAGGAAAGAGTAGGGGAGGGAGACTGGCTCATAAAGCTCACCTGACCTGATTATTACCCTTGCATCAGCTCCTGCCAGCAAGAGAACAGATGAAGTTTACTAAGCATTCAGATGTAACCTACTTAGTACTAGGCAACATCCCGATAGCATTGATTTTTTTAAACACACATGTATACATCAACAAAATGCATCCGTTAAACAGACAAAGAATCAAATAATCAGGAGATGCCAACAGTTACTGAAAAATCATAACCATGGGGGGAAGTTGTCTCTGTACCAAACTCTGTTCAATATTTTCACCAATAATCTGGCAGAAGACAAAATCAGTACTGATAAAGATAGTGGTCCAGTAAATAATACGGCAGACAAGGCAGAAGGAGAAGAATCTGGGCCTGTCAGTGTGTGGAGCCAATTCAAATAGGAGATGCAGTCATTCAACAAAAGGCGAAGTCGGACACCTTCACTCATACCATGCAGGTCACATCTGGGTACGGACGAGGATTTCGAAGTCAGAATACACAGGCACTTAACACTCATTTCTAGTGTCACACTATGACCGAAAGGGATTGCTCTTTTGATCTACAAACTGGAATTAAGAGAGTTTACTTCTCATGTGGCAGCAGTGTTTATTCTGTGGTTTACAGACTCCTTAGGGCACATGAGAAAGCAAACGAAGAGGGGAAAAGCTGTATCCCACTTCTGGGAGATTTGGAAAAGTTATTGAAGAAAAGCCAGCTCTTAGGTGTTGGCTTAAATTTGCTTTGCAGGTGTCTGTACCTTCACCAAAAAATTTTAAGGGTTTGCAGATAAAAATTATATAGAAGACCTCTAGTATATGTCATCAGTATGCTCAGTAGTGAGATTTTGTATGTGGTTGGGGTGTTTGCATTTTACAAAGCAATACAGAAACACTGGAAAGGGTGCAGGAAGCCACAGAAACTACTCCAAGAGGAAAAGAATTTTACACTGAGAATCTTAAGACGGCTCAGTTGGCTTCATTTCTTAAAAATAATGTCAGAGGTAAGGCAATTACAACACACAAATCCCCACACAGAAAAGAACTATCAGTTATTAGAGGCCTCTTTAATCTAGCACAGAACAACCTAACAAACCAGTTGTTGGAACCTAAAGGCAAACTGAAAGCAAGGCATCTTTCCCTCCCACACCCTGCTTTCTAGTTCATTTTAATTAAAAAGTGCCAGAAGTAGTGCGTCTTCCTATCTTCAGATCGTCTGGCTGCTCTTTCTCACTGTAATGCCTAAGTCAAATATATATTAACAGCAGATACAATTCAGGAGACTCAGTGAGACACAAATGCCTAGAATATACAGGAATTCAAACTAGATGGATTTGTCTTTAAACTATGGATATGAAAATCCAGGCTTCAGGAAGTCAGTAAGTTCGCAATAAGGTTGAGGGAACAGATGGGAATGGGAGAGAAACACAGGGATTTAAGAGTTTTGACTGCTCTCAGTATTAATGGCAAATGAGTTCTTAAAAAAACCAAACTTATAAATTACAGTTAGGATGCTTTTTATGTTTGTCTTCAAGATTTCAACTTTTTTTTTTTTCCCAAAACCCAGAGATTTAAGGTGTAACAGAAGCTAAAACTCTCTCTGATCACTTGCATTTACAAGCTATTCTCAGTAGATGTTTTTTTAATTCACTTGTTCCGCAATGATAGAAAATGTACATACAGCATTCCGTGTAAAGATGAAACTCAAGGCTACAGAAACCACACAGTGGAAAAGACTTTGGAAAACACACGAAGTTTAGGTGAGACAGTCCAGCTGCTGAGAGGAAGGAACATAAGCCACAACTCACAGGAGAGTTTGAGGCTGAGATGTATTTTCCACAAGGATTTTGTCAATAAATGGAACAAGAGGTGGCTGGGGATTGGAAAAGGGATTGTTTGGTACTCCTCAGACACCGGTTTGAAGACGGCAGACACAAAAAGGTGTTCCTGAGGGTTAGACTGGATAGTTGAAACTCTGAGTAAAAGCTACTATTCAGACTTCTGGAAAAGCCACTGAGTTAATGCTGTAGTATTAAAATTATTCAGTAATTGTGAAAAGAAAGCCAAAGGAACGGTATGCACCAGAAGGGCCTTTTCTTGCTCAGTAAGCCACAATTATCTGGGCACTGGATATAACCCTCCCCCCACAATAAACTGCCTACAACACTGACGGCAATCACATCTCAACAGTATCAAAATCCCAAAGCCGAAAGGTAAAAAAAATAAAAACCAAACCCACCCAAAGGCTTTGCTTTCTCTGCTTACTTCAATGATACTCCCTCTCACAGAAACTCGACTCAGGCAAGGGCTAACAAGGTATTTGTCCCAGACAGACCTTCTTCTTACACCGTCCACCTGCATCCTGATGGCGGGGATACAACAGCATCAAGTTGTAATCGTCCGTCTTAATATACACATACGCTCCACGTGGACACCACAGCCAAATATTCAGAGCAGGTTACAGACAAGCAAGCTGGTTCATGCTGCATCTGCACAGATCCATCCAAACAGCAGCCCTCAAGCTATCAGGCATAACTGGTTTGCAGGCCAAGGCAAGTCACTGCATGCATCAGCCTGGGCCATCCAACACCAATATACAATATACGATCACCAAATCTCAAGTCTGTTCCCAAAGTCCCTTAAGAACACTGAGCACAATTCCTCCTGTTTCCTCTTCCCCTTACACTAGAGCAGTTTGTAGGCCAAAGCAAGTTTTTACGTGGTCTAAGTGCTCTGAAACTCTGTGGTGATTTAGGGATGTCATATAACAGCACACCATTTCTATCTCCAGCAGACAGCAGGAATACAGCCCTGAACAAACACACAACAATTCCAAATACATCAGCAGTGTCCTGCTAGAATAATAAAGAATAGAGATAAGTAAAGCACTGAGACACCAGTTTTTCTTTGTTTGAATACATATATTGCATATGTGATTTTTTTTTTCTTTTGGCATCATACAGACCAGACCATGCATTTTGCTTTTCCTTTACAAAAACAACAAAACACATTGATTTCTTGGAGACAAGAGAAACAGTTCTTACCCCGCAGAGCTCATGTCAGCTGGGGCATTTAAAACCATTCAAATCACAGTGAGGAGGATGAGACCCTGCAGGTAAATTCTGCAACATGCTTTCCAGAGCAAGGGTCTCTCCCTTTGGTTTTCCTCGCTAAGCCTTAGCCTGGCTTATACCTGCCAGTCTCTCTCCTGAACATCACATCGGTATTCACAAACAAGCAATAGCCTGGACAATCCCAGCCTGCTCTCAGCTTCCCCCTTTCAATCATCATAAGATTTTCTGACTCCAGAAAGTGGGTTAGCTGCTACAGAAACCTTTAGATAAAGAATTCCCCATGCAAAAGATAACCCCCAAAACAGACTTTTAACCTGAGAGATGCAGACTTCAACCCACTCAAGGGATGGAGGGACTACTGCTTCATTACTAATTTAAAGACTATTCTGCAGCTTCAGAATGCCCAAATCTCTTGCCAGTGCTTATCCTTGTGATTCAGTTGTCTGCCTGTCTCTCTCCCCACTATGTTAGCATTTTCTGGAAAGCTTTCTCTTACAACTCTGACCCAAGAATGAGCAGTCATTCTGACAATCCAAGTCTTTTTCTAGCAGGAGGCTATCTTCTATCTTTCCAGAACTAGTAGAATACCTCACCCATACTGCATATTACTGTTAAATCAGCAGCTACACTGATGATTTTACCTGTGAAACCACAGATTAGATTTCATATTTTTTTTCTCAAGGCATATCTTTAGCAACAACCAACAAAAATTCAATGGAAAAAACAGTATACCCTCCACATTGCTTCTCTTTATTCATGGTTCAAACAGGGATTGTTTGTTTCAAGACAACTTCAGTGGAAACAAGGCAAAGCCTCTAGTAAATGTTTTTTATTTAAAACCACCCCAACCCTCACCCCCTTTAACCAAAACTCACATCTTAAAACATGGAATAGATGAGTGTGTTTGAGAGTTCATGGTGCAAAATAGAGGGGTTTGGAAAATCCTCCTCAGATTAGTCAAAAACAGAGCTATCCCACTCTATACGTGAACACAGTCATCTCCCTTCCTCTTTTCCTCTCCGCTTCCATCCACCCTGCAACAAAATCAATATATAAAGAACAGCAGCAGCAGCAGCAGCTTTATGATAGGCAATGATCCTTTTTGACATCAGTCTGGGATAAAATCGTTGATTCTCAATCTTTAAATTACATCATAGCTGTGTAAAATACGCAGTGATATCCAAAACGTGAACTCTTCACATCCGCTGTCGATACCTCAGCAGGATGCAGACCGCTGCTGCAGCAAGCGCCAGGCCTGGCACAAGAATGGCTGCTAGAGGAAGCCCACCTGATTCTCCATCGCCTCGATGACCCACAGGGCCATTTTGTGGCTGCAACTACAAGGAAAAAAAAAAGCATTTGTGTCAGAGCCTACCACAGAAGAGTCCCCAGTTCTGTGTCAGGACCAGGTGGTTCTACAAGGACGTGCAAGATGGTTTCCCTAGGTGCCTGTACACTCCACACATGGGAGGGTTAGAATGGCTTTGGATGGACTGAGCTTTACTGCAGGGTAGCCAGTCACTACCAGGCACCCTCATGTTTCTCTGGCACTTTGTAAACTAGGACTGTCACAGCTGGCGCAGGGTACATCTCCTACAGCAGAAGCAGTGACACACATATATGCAGTCATCCCTTGATGCACTTCCCACCACACCATTTCCTCGTGTCTTTACCAGGAAAAGGGCATCACTAATTGTCTCTGTTTTTCTTACCCACCCTCTACACTGGTCCAGAAGATATATGCCTTCTATTAAGGGAGTAGAAAAGGGGCCTCAACCCACCTCTCCCCACCAGCTTCAGGGTGATCAGTATTTCCTTCGTGAACTTCAGTGCTAGCCAGGGATGTTCAAATTACAACAGTGGATTAAGGATTCCTCTCTTTCTATATCCAAAATGGTGCCAGTATATTTAAACTACAGCAGCTCACATTTGTTCCTTTGCGGTGGGCTGCACACACATCTCAATACTAACATGAGCGATGACCTCTGAAGTAACAGGCTAGTTTTGTCTCCAGTAAGATTTTGGCCTCTGAAACAAAACTGGAACATTTGAGATTCTCTCTTCACAGACACACCTTTCCCTCTGAGAAAGGAGATCTGTGAGAAAACACACCATACTCCAGCAAACAAAAGACTCGGGGACTTCTTCAAACTCATCTCTTCACTGACGCTGTTACAAACAAGTAATGCACAGATTATTACAGCCGTGGTCAACTAGAGGAGGCCATAGTTCAACCAAAATCTCTGTATGTGTAATTCACACTGAGCACCTGAACATGGTATTTTTCTGCCTCATGAAATAGAGAGCTATCAATCATAGAAACGAGGCTAAACTGAGCCTAAGAGACAGGTAAAACATACCCTGCGCTGAATTTTCAGAGACACGTCATAGCCTGCATTCCTGAACAGTTCCACAGCATCCTTGTGCCGCAAATCCTTCAAGTCTCTGCCATTGACCTGGCAAAATAGGAAAAGGAGAACCAATTGCTGAAGAGCAAAAAGCAAATTTTTAATGATGCAGGCTAACATAGGAAGGACAGGAGACAAAAATCTTCCTCTTTCACAAGATTCTGCATTTGGGGCATGATACTATAATCAGCAAGATCCATACTCATCCATTCATATTACAGATGTATTTTTATATGTTGAAAGATAACATGAGAAACTCCAAGCCAAAACACAGAGGTACTGCAAAAAACTACCCAGAGGCAAAATCAGAATATAAGATGATGGTTGTGTCAACAGCAGCTTCTTATGCTGTTGCTTTACTGGAAACAAATCAAAGGTGTAATTCTGACAGCTAATGAAAATAAAAGAGCAGCTACAGCAAAATTATTATTATTACGAGTCTCTTTCCCACATTGTTCCCTCTACTGGTTTACCTTTGAAACCTTTCTGTTTGAAAGACTGTTGTAAACATTTAAAAGCATATTGATATAATAAAACAAAAAAAAGACTTAAATACATATTGGCATCCACTTAAAAGTGTTAGGATTTTTCTTAATTTAAAATATGTTATGGCAGAAGTTTTTATAACCTACTTTATTTCGTTCACTGATGATATTAATCCTAATTTTTCTTTTCCATCCCCATTACCCCTAATTGTATCCCCTGAGATCACACCCAGTGCCTCCCTTCTCTTGATATTTAGACTCCCCAAACGTAAGTATGTAGATATTAAAATGTCAAGAAAAGATAGGATAATATTCTCCATTTAACTTATTATCATTTTCTGGACCAATAATAGGCTCCAACTAGTGCAAGGCACTCTATAGGGGCTAAAAAGATTATACATGGAACATAATAAGCAAGTATAAAATAAAATTAAGGAGTATTAAAAGATCATTTATCCCACTAGGAGAGGCTACTTCTTCACTCATCACTTTGTAAAGCACATCATCTTGTATGATTGCCAAATGTCTGAAGAACCAGGGGAACTGAACCTCAGTCACTTTAAAAGATTTTTCTAAAAGGAGAAGCAGCCTGTATTATTCCTGATGAGCTGCAATGAATAGTTTTATGGCCTAGAAGTTTTATAGCCTAAAAATCCCCTTGAGCACAAGGATCAGTAATCACTGACTACCAGCCAAAAAATGGAAACTTAGAGGTGGGAGACTGATTCCTTTATTTACATGTGTGTGTAAATGACGATTCGTCGTGGGCAAGAGAAAGTCTGATGGATTCTAAAACCTTAGGGAGCAAGTCACAGAAGAAATACAAACGCAGCACCAAGGAGTGCTTCTGAGAGAAGTCAAGAAGGCAGAAGAGATGTGCCCATGTGTAGAGGCACTCATCTCCCTGCTGCTGAAAGCCGTCCCCAGACCCCCAAGACAGCTCCTTTCATGGAGTTTCCTCAGTATCATCCAACTGCATTCATCACATCCTTCCTCGCTGGGCACTGCGATGGCAAACCTGCATCTCGTATCACATCACTGATCACAGCACTTCAAGAACACACGGGGTGACAGAAGAAAGGGCTTACCGCTAAAATTTTATCTCCTTCTTGTAATCGGCCATCAAGGTAAGCTGCCCCATCCTTTTTGATCCGGCTGACATAGATGCTGTTGTCATTGGAAACGTACTGCTGATCTGTCCCACCAACAATGTTGAAGCCCAGCCCTAAGGTAAGCCAAAGAGAAAGCTGATGAGAAAAAGCTCAAAGCTTCAGACATTACTGCTGTTGCTGGGGACTCTACCCTCCCACGCTGTCCTGTTTTCTCCACAATACCGAACTCACAGCACACGTCTGCACCATCCTTTTACTCCATCGCTGTCCACAAAAGTTATTCTCGCGAAACTCATCTTGAAAGCAGAGGAGAGACCCTGAACACCTGAGGGCCCAGATGCTTCATTCCATAAAGTACCCATGAGCCGTTTTCAGGTGGGTGTTGGGGAATACTGAGAGACATGCCATCATTTCCGAGATGCCGACTCAGCCCTCAGCAGGAACACGCCTCTTCAGCACAACATGAAAGGAAAGCATTCTGCATTTCACAGGAGGCTGTAGTAAATCATTACCTTTGAGCAACAAGAAGTCATGCCTAACGAGTGTTTCATGAACTGGGAAATAGAGCTAGGAAAGGCAAGGAGCATTAGACCCTGTCTACAGATGAGGAAACAGGCAAGAGGAGCTGCGCTACCAGCTCAAGGGCACCCTAGAGCTCAGACTCCCCTTCCACATCTAAGAAGCTGGAACTGGTGTCCTTCGCCCCCAAGAATAAGATTAGCTTAGATGCAGCTACTTCAAATTGTACGTAATCACTTCGTTCTGTTTCAGGAATTCAAAACACGACAGGAAATAAAGACAAAGTTCTCAGATTTAAAGCAAAACAGAAAGGAATATGCATACATTAAACAGAACTGATGTCCCCTTCACATTTTTGTTATGTTTCATACAGTTTTTTAAAGTAAGCCTCGATTACAGAGCTCTAGCTGGAACCAGCTGCTGGATTAAAGTGCAGTTAAAAATTAAGATTTCTTGTTTCACTGAAATCCAGAAGAACAAATTGAATTCAAAACCTGGAAAACCACACGTTATGAGAGCACATTCCCCATTGCACATGCAGCTAAATTTCTCTGTAAATAATAATAAGTGTCAAGGGATGGGAAAGATTCCCTACGAAGAGGCTTGCAATGAAAAAAGAAAGAAAAGTCAAGGAAAAAGAAAACAAAAAATCAAATAGACAATCAAAGTAAATGGAGAAAAAAAAAAACTTTTTTTTTTTTTTTCCTGACATAAACCAGTCATCTGAAACCTACTGTCAAGAACAGCTGAAGGCAAATTCTCCCCACGTTCAGCCAGGCTGATTTATTTATTTTTCTCTTTCTGTCTCACCTCCTCTCAAAGTTGGGACTAGAAACTTTGAGAAGGAGAGTTGCAAATGAAAGTAAAACCACCTTGTGCCTGCTGGGAAGCACCATTTCAAATCAGTCATAGGAGATCAAAGGATGTACAAGACAAGTCATGCTATTTTAGTGTGCATCTACAGCTGGGAAATAAAGAAATATTAACAGCAATCTTGCCACACCTTTTTTTTCTCCCCTCCCTTTCCTGGCAGTGTCGGACAAATGAAGAAAAAATGGAAGCAGCAGCAGATTGAAGAAACACTGACATTTTAGCTAGACTAATATCTATTCCAAGAAGGGACAACTGTGTACAATAACACACCCTTTGATGGGAATTAAAAAAAAAAAAAAAATCACAAATAGAAAAATTATTTGCCATGAAACCAATAACCTGGGAACAGGGGAAATCAATACTACAGAAAGTATAAGGTTTAATCAACATTTATTAAAAAGCCAGAAAGAAGGAATCAGAGTTTGAGAGTACGTTGATTCTCTCTCCCATATATAAAAATTCCCAAATATATATATATATACATGAAAAAAGTATACATTTTGCAAGTTTTCACCCACAACTGGAAAAATAATCAAAAGTTACAGCTTTCATCAGCAGAGGCAACATGAGATAAGTGCAGATCTTCGTCACAAAAAGAGGCAGCAGTTCATGCTAGATCAAGTTAAGCATTCACAGGGCTTTTTCACTGTGTCTTTCCAGCATTTAAACTTCCACTCTGGCTAAAAATATCTTCCCTATCGTTCCTTCAGCTCTCTGCTATTCTCCCCCTTACAGCTCATGTGGCCATAGGAAGAGACACAACACGATTGGGAGAAAAGGAGCAAGAGGAAGGAGAGCACATGGCACTAAAACCCTTGTCTACAAGGGACCAAAAGTGAAATGGCAAAGCATTAAAAGCAGGCTCTGGGCTAAACATCTGACCCTCCCTGAGGCTGCAGACCACCCTATGCCTCATAAGAAGTCCCTCAAAAAGACATTAAAAAATATAATTATTAGCAGGATTAGGAAAAGAGAGATTGGAATAATATTGCAAATTGAACCAGTTTAGACATTTAGTTTTCCGTAAAAACAGATTTTTCTCCCTAATTTCTGCCTAGTATTTCAGAAGGAAAATTGAAAAAGAAGAGACACACACACACATTGTTTTGCCACTGTTAAATACATTCACCTCCTCAGCAAACCTTTGCCAAAGACGTTTAGCGTCAGACCTATTTTAAAAAATTGCAGTCAAAACTCCAGTTAGAGAGATTACGGGATTGCACTGTGCTTTACAGAGAACAGCATTTTGTTCCCTCCACAGAAATTAGTAATAATTCACATGGTAAACACATCAAGCCCCAGCATCAAGGGGCTGCAGGACCTCCAAATCAAGTGACATAGTTAGAAACCTAACTCTAGAAATACACAGCCCATCTTAACGACAGGACAAATGCTGCTCGCGGTAATCAGATTCAAATTGCTGTGGCCACATTCGAGACCTCTCAACTATGCCCTTCAACATCCCCTTCCACCTCCCTCAAAATCTGAGGTGCCTAAATGTATGGAAACCGCTTTCCCGTCAGAACCGGCTTCATTTAGCAAATCAGTTTTGCTGACAAGCTTGGCTTCGTTAGCCTGAGCTCACGGCTGTGCAGGCAGGGCTACGCAGCTTTCAGACCGGTGGCCGCTCCGGCGAGCAGGGGAGGCAGGCGGCTGCCCACCGAGCTCAACCTTTGGGTTGCGATCGCTGGCACGGGGGCCAGGACTGACCCCAGCCCTGCACGGGAGCAACCTTCACCCCGGAGAAAGGAGAACGGCACGTACGCCGACGATGCGAGTGCTGCAGGTCCCTGGGAGGGCCCGGGGAGCCAAGGCCGGCCAGCAGCCGTGCGGACAGAAGGGCTGCCACGTTTTCTGTCACGCTCTTTCTAATTAAAGAGAAGGGCTCACGTTCAGCTCAAAGTACAGCCTTGGCTCTAAAATCGCCCCGGAGCCTGCGGTTCTTTGGAGCCAGGGCTTCGCTCCAGAGCCGTACGTTCGGTGCTAACTTGCTGCACTTTCTGAAAGCGTGATTTGAATAGCATCATAAATCCTCTAAAATACGAGGGCGCACAGGCATCTGCAGGCTTCCACGAGAGCACGCTCTGCTGTGGCAGGACCAGCAAAGCCAAAAACGCGTCCCGCAGAACTGCCCTGTTCCCTTTCCCTTCCAGCCGAGCGCTCCTCTCGCTCACCGCCCCGAAGCCCTCTCTAAAGCTGCCCTGAAGAGCGCAGGGTACGGTCGCTTTGACTAACGTTTGCCCAAAAAGCCCCCTGATTTGGGGTGTCCAACACGACTGAGTGCTGAGCACCTGGCGCCTCACTTGAAAGCAACAGGGGCTGCACCCGGAGATGGCAGCTCCCGGGAAAACCAGATTCGGGTCGTTTCACCCGCGACGCCGGCCGCAGCCAGCGCTCCCGGCCGCTGTTCTCGCAGAAGAGCAAGCCTGGCCCGGCCAGCTCGCCCTCACGCAGGTCACGGGCTTTCCCCGCCATGGGCGACTTCCACGGCCACGCCGCGCCAG
>VZTL01061816.1:0-26409 GCA_013400535.1 Scopus umbretta | reverse complement strand
CCCAGCGCCGGCTTCGGCCCGCGGGGCCCGGCCCTCACGGCCGGCCGGGGAACGGGCCACGGCGGCCGTGCCCTCAGAAGCGGTGCCCCTACGCGCCCGGAGAGCGGCGCATCCTGCGGGCTGAGGGCCCGGGAGCTGCGGCACGGGGCTTCGGGCTGCCCAGGGAGGTGGTGGAGCCACCGTCCCTGGAGGCGTTCAAAAAACGTGTCGATGTGGCACTTCAGGGCAGGTCAGTCGACATGGCAGTGTTGGGTTGACGGTTGGACTGGATGATCTCGGAGGTCTTTTCCAACCTTAATGATTACATGGTTCTCCCGCCGGTCCCCGAAAGCCCCGGGCGATGGGCTCTCTCCGCAGAGGCGGAGGAGGACTGGGCCCCGGGGAACCCTCCCTGCCTGCCAGGGCTGCACAACAGCTCAGCGTCCTCCTGCCCACCGCCGTCTTCCCCTGCACGGCGTCGCTGCCTGGCCTCGACTTGCTCCCCACAGCGGAGATGTTTCTTGTTAAGGCGAGGGTGATGTTTTTCTCGGGTGGGTGTAGCAGATGAATGGAGATGCATGACTTGCTCCCAGCCATTTTAGTTGGAGCCTATGGGCCACACAACAAACTACAACAAGCCCCTCGGGCAGCAATGGGCAGAAGCAAAAGCCCAGGGCAGCTAGGTAGCACGGAGGGCATCCATGCCAACTCCTAGTCATTCTGCAATGCGATAGAGTGGTCGCAGCGGTGTGCGGTAACTCTGTTACTGCATAATTCCAAACTACAAACAGCACATGGAACCGCTGTGCCGACCTACACTGCTGGGAACAATGAATACTTAACTATGTCCTGCAGAAGGCCTTCAATTTCCTCAAAACTCTACAGAACAAATAATTACCAGCAATAAAAGGCAAAGTAGTCCAATTTTCCACCTAACAGAGGAGCCACTTGAACTTGGGACTCCTGTTCCTCAGGGAGTTCTTGAACCAGTAGGTTATCAGGAAAAAGACAGCAAGGCAAAATTTATCCCTATTTATTTCCGTATTAAACTTTATCCTTATCTTTTTCAGCACATGCTATGAGTGTGGCAATACAGGGACAATGACAACAGGGAACAATGAACAGGGCATGGTGCAATTTAATCACCGAACTGCCTGGCACTATGGGGACACCCATATCTACACACTGCAGAAACTTTTCTGAAGCAAATGAGGACCAGGTGCTCTGGTCTTCAGTGTTACCCTATTGATTTGTTTGTTCCGTATTGCAGTATGGATGACAAATATTTTTCACTGTATTCATTCCAAGATTATCTACACTTTCGGATTCCTAAATTTAATAGAGAGCGCCAGCCTGGGTGCTGGATCTCTGGGTTAGAGGAAGAGTGTGCCCCATGCCCTAATGCTACAACATCAATGCTTAGCGCTCAGCTGAGTGTTAGAACACCTGCCTCGGAGGTGGAAGGCAAGCGTTCAAGCCCCCATTACACCTGTAATGATGAGCAAAACCATGGCTCATCTATCACAGCAGGTCTTCTTAAACCATTTAAGCCCAGCATGCAGTTTCACACCTGTTTTAGTCCAGTTTCCACCATTATGTTGTCCTGGATATCTATACTTATTTTTTTGCCAATGGTTAAGGACACTGGAAAGCAAAACTTGTACAATGGCCGTCAATTATTTTTTCTCCAAGCTCAGGTTCTACTAATACATTTTATTGCTTTGTCTCCTCCAAAACTGCATTTGCAGGTAAGCTTTGTAGCCTAAATTGTGCTTTCATTTATACCCCTGTCTCTTCAGTATGCAGGTCAGTAAATAACAACTCTCTGACTCTCTAAATGTTTCTCTGGTCTCAGCATTGACCTATACTCAGCAATTTATGGTATACTATCAATCAACAACAGCAGGCCATCAAGGTGGCAGCCTGAGACTTCTGCCACAGACGTTTATGTATTTAAAAAACAAAATTAAAAAAGTCTGCCAGTATTTACCAGTTATGCAGAGCTAGTTGGAAGGTCCTGGGTATAGTGCTTGTATTACTTTTTATCTCCATCTTTCACCTAATCCACATCCCCCTTGGTTGTCACACATCCCTTGCTTCTCACACATGAATTAAGATTGTTATTTCTCTGACCGGGGTGGGGGAAATGGACGGGGACCCAAAACCAAACCTCTTTCCCAGCCCGCCCGCCCCAAAAAAGGTCTCTGGTTATAAAGAATAAATTTGGGGTGTTAGTCAAGGGGTAGTTACCTTGTCTTTTGACATAAACACAGGATTAAGTTTTCTTCATCTAATCAAAATCATCCATGTTCTATCAAAATAACAAAGGTAGACCACTGAACAAACAACATGTTATCTCATTTCCCCAGACAAATATAGGTAAACAATTTAAAGACCCATTTGCTTTAGACAAAAAGCCATGAAGAACTGTGAATCACATCCTTTGTATTTCACATCCTATCATAATGGAACCTGTCCTTTTTGGATGCAGAACACAACGATTTAAAACACGCATACAGGAAAACGTGTATTCTAAAAACATAAATGTCATCCCTGGGAGGCAGCAAGAGTTTACCATCATCATTTGTAGTCACCAACATCTTTCCTCCCGAATGTTGCAAGTGTTCGGGTTCTTATCCTGCCTTTATAGAATGTTTGCTAAAAATGTCCTCTTAGCTTTCCAGATACAATTAATTCATGTGGTAGCAGACAAATGCATTATGGCCCTTCATGCAGAAACACCAGTCCTTTAAAATAAAGGTTTTCACTGGAAATCTGGACTACAGACTCTTCTTTATGCTGATCTAGTCACTGCTATAATACAGGTAATAAAATAAAATGTATTGAATGGTATCTCCACATCCCCTGGGCTTTTTCCGTAAGTTAGACACACTTTATCTCCTGTTAAAAAATGAAAAATACAATGCTTCTGCGTGGCATTCCATAGAGCTGCAAGGACACTGTCAGTAATAGCTTTCAAAGCAATCACGTACTAAACCAAGAGAACTCACCCTCCCCCGCCCCAAGAGCAATAAAACATCAAATATTGCAAGAGTCCCGGTTGGGGGAGACTTGCACAGTAGTTTCAAGTATTTTAGAAATCTAGTTAACTTGCACAGCCTCAGAGACAGCTCCTCTTAGCGACAATAAAATACACAGAACTTCTCAGAAGAACCCAGCAGTCAAGGCATTGGAAAGTTTCCAGAAAAGAAAGACAGTTTGTTCTTGCGAAATGTCAGGTTTTGTGTCGCTACACTCTTGATGTGTATCTGATGGTTCAGAAGTGTAATGCTTACTGGCGTGGACTGGAGAATAGGTTCTCTACCGTCTCACAAGATGAAAGACCCAGTTCCTGTGACCCACCTCCCTCATGAAGGGCTACTGCTTGGAAACGGCGGGAAGGGCTTATGCCACAGACACCCGCAATCTCACTGCAATACCTGCTTCTTGCCTGCTTGCGTGTCACGGATGTGAATCAAAGGGAGACTCTGCCAGAGCAATTTTTTGCTCTTTGGTTATTAATGAACGACAGAAGCAAGATGTTCACAAACCTCTCCTCCCCCCGAACTGGAGAAAACATTAGATGAAGGAGTAAATTGGAGCAAGTAATTTACTTACACCTGTTTAAGAAGTTTACATTTGTAAACTGTTGGTAAGAAGCATAAAAGCTATACCTACAGTTTACCTAACTACTTCAGTTTAAAGACTCGGGGTGCAAAGAAAAAAAAAAAAAAAACACCAGCATGCCTTACTGCCTGCATTTATTAACTTAAAATAAACAAAGATAACATTTATTCTGCATTTAATGATATCACATGAGATTTGAACTATTCAGAGTGTGTTGAATTATTTTGATGAGTTATTGGCTGGCTCTGCTCAAGGGAGATTTCCCCAGGAGCATCTGAAGCTACAGCAAGTGCTTTGTGGTGGGCTTTGACCCACCAGCAGGTCTTCTCCTTTAGGAACTGCTGGCGTTTCCTGTATTTGAAACAACTACTATCTTCTGTGGAATTGGGCCTTCTTCCTTCTAAGCCATCCCACTATTTCCCGTTTATAACGTATGGTAAGGATTACCCCAAGGAAACAGAGAGAAAGAAGACTAAGTAGTGTTACTCCTGGTTTTGCTCTCTGAAAAGTCTCCCTGGCTGGGGGGGGCCCACTGTCAACGCTACCTCCAAATCCTTCCCATTCACAATACGGAGGAGCCCAGCCATACCTGCAGTGACAGTTCTTAAGATTGTTACACACTCCTCTGTCATGACACTTTGTCACGTTACAGTCGTAGTTCAGCAGCGATATGCTGGTACATGTCCTGTTGATACAAAGCAGATCACTACCACATGGCGTGCCATCTTCCACAGCCCCCACATCAGCTATTGGCATCCCCACGTGATAGTCGAGACCCCAGCACTTTTTATCTCCAACAGGGGTTTGGACTAGCGTTACATGGTTCTGCAAGAAAGGCAATTTATCCATGTTCTCGCACTGGATCCTACCACATAAGACATTCTCAATACTGCATTTTGTAAAATGGATATTATTACGAATACCACAATTCCCAAACCGGTCACCTCGAGTATTCACTGCTTTGAAGCAATCTAAAGGAGCGGCTTTGGCTTCTTTGCCAAAGAGATGCTGGCACTGTTTAGTGTGGGAAGAACATTTTCCTCGATAGCAATAAGCCCCATCTTCGCAAGGGGTTCCATCTTGTACGTACACGTCTGGCGGGCACTGAGGGGAAGTGCCATTGCAATACTCTGGCAGGTCGCAGTCACCAGTACTTGCTCTGCAGAGCGTTCCTGCTGGAAGGACCTGACAGCTCTTGCAGCATTTTCCAGAAGCACAGACTGAACCTGCAGTAAACGTACAGTTCGGGTGACAACAAAGATCCTTTCTGCAGTTTGATCCTGAACCACAGTCACATTGCTCTCCGCTTTCTACTATCTTATTCCCACAGTATTCACGCTTCATGGTGTAGAAAGTGCCGGGTGCTGGTGGTTGACGAATGCAGCTGGCACCACGCCCAAGCAGGTCAAAGTAGTCTCTGTAACTGCAGTCACTGAACGCATTGGTGTCAACATCGCTTTCATACATAATGCATCTCTTTCGTCTGCATTTACAGCCCTGTTCATCATGGCGCATACCAAGAGTATGGCCCAGCTCATGGACAAATGTGGTAATAAATGAGGACAACTTCCTATGAGTGAAGGAAGCAACTGCTGATGACCACTGGTTATCACACATGGACCCTAGAAATGCCAATCCCAGGCTCCTTCCAAAGCTCTGAAATGCAAATAAGTGTGCGGTATCATGGCGCATCCGTGGAAACAGGTCTGACTTCCGCCATTTGTTAAAGTCATCAAGTGCCTTGTTGCCAGAGTTAGTAATGTTTATAAGGTTGCTTTTGGTCCAGATCTCCAATCCCACGAGAAAGAGCCGAACAGAAAGCTGTTCGTACAGAGAGTCCCCAATATTGATGATTTCTATGACTTGCCTCAAGACTTCGGATTCATTCCTGCCCGACTTCACAAACTGCACGTTGTCCACGACCACTACCATCTTCACGTACCGGACGTGCGTCCACCAGTCCTTCAGCATCTCTTCCTCCTCCTCCCGGGGGACCTTGAACCAGGGTAGCAAAGCCTTTTGGTGCTGCAGCTCCTCTGGGGTCAGCCCGCAGGTGGGGCCCGCGGGGTTGTTGGCCTCCGCCATGCGGTAGAGGATGTGCCGGAAGGCCAGATCATCGGTAACAGGCTCAATCTCGTAGGTGCCATCCTCCACCCAGAGCACGCCACGGAGACCCCTGCCACAGGTCCCGAGGGCCACCAGGGAGCCGGGGCTCCCCTGCACCTCGCCCTGGTAGAAGCAGTTGTCCCGCACGAAGGGGTGCTCCTCCCAGCGGGCCCCATCCTTGCCGTAGGTGACCAAGGTGAAGGGGTTGGAGACCAGGCCCCGCCTGCGCCACAGGCGCAGCACCCGCGGCCGCCCCTCCACCTCCAGCCAGTAGGAGACGGTCAGGGGGTTGGTGTCGGCCCGGGGGCTCAACTGCCGTGGCACCGTCACCCACGTGGCGGTGACGCGCAGCTCCCCGGACAGGTCCCCCGAGGCGGGGGGCCACCCCGCCAGGCCCAGCAGCACCAGCAGCCCCAGCAGCGCTCCCATGGCCGCTGCCTGGTGCCGCCCCAAGCCCCGCTCTGTGAGGGGATGGAGCCTGGAAGGGCCCTGCCCGGGGGGAACCACCCTGAGGCCTCCAACTGCCCCTGGGCGGGCAGGGCCGCAGCTGGGGAGGAGCAGCGGCATCGCGGCCCCCTTCGCCTTCTCCCTGTGGAATCGGCACCCCGCTGCCTGGGGGTACATCTCAGAGGGCTGCGAGGGCACCTTGAGACACGCAGCCCCTGCTCTTTGAGCATGTACGGAGGCTCTTGTGGGGAGGAACAGATGAATTAGCCCACCACAAGCACGTTACCAGCTTTTTATAATCTTCATTTTCAAATTAATGGGTGTTTTTCCTTCTGAGCAGACACACCAGCTCAGCTTCACACTCCTTGTCACGGAAGTTTGTGTTGAGCAAAGGGATCATTTGGTTAGACCACAAGGAGGAAAATCTGTTTTAATAGCTCAAAGGCTGGCTTTTGCTTTGTTCACTTTTTTTATTAAAGGATAATTTGTGAGCGGAGATCAGGAACAGACTACTTCAGCTCAAAATATTTGGAAAAGCTTACGGTGTGAAATGAAAAGAAATACCGGTCTCCTAGCTGGCTACTAGGTGCTACTCCTTGGTGCCCCTTCTTAGCACGTGCCTTACTGTAACTACTACAGCTATACACACGCACACCAAGAAAGAAGGTAGAACCAGGGAGATATTCACTTCCACTATGTTCAATAATACAGAGGCAAACTAATAGCACCAAGTATAACAGCATAAAACCTATCTACGCCACCGCTGCTACGTACTTACAGCAATGTGCCTTAATTAGGCATCACTGATGCAACAGCTGTTTTCCCACATCATGGCCTTTGTAAAGGGTTGTGCTTACAAAGCCCTAGGAAAAGAAAGCTTACAGGTACATCTACCACTTGGCTGTCATCCCCATTTTAGGGAACAGCTCCATCAAGACACAGCTATAAGACAGCGATTTGAACTGTGCTAAGACAGGATGTCCTGTGCAGCACAGCTATGCACACTGGGTTTTTGGCACATAATGCTGGGATTTGGCATAGCCACAGCTGTTACCTTCTGGGAACTCTTCATAACTTTCTTTTCAGCACTGAAAGCATGTCTGGGATGAAGGCCAACCTGCTATGGCCCTTATCTTTTTCAGCTGCAGGAGGCGCACCCTCCCACCACCCCATGTCCATCTCGGGGATCCCACTTTTTGGCACCAACTTCTGGTGCTGACCATCACCCTGGCAGAGGCAGCAACACTCAACATTTCAAACTGCCCGAGACAGGCACTGCCCCTCAGAACGCTGAGCACTCAGAGATGCAGCTGGCAGAGTGCTCAGGGCCCCCCTCTGCTGCCTCATGCCCCAGGGTCCTGAGCAGGCTGGTAGCTGGAGCTGGACACATGGCAGGCCTAACCAACAGCAGAGGGGGTTACCAACAGTTGTCCAAAGGGGCTTCAGATTCTGTGAACTCGCACCTTGCTCATTTGTTGCAAGTGTGGCCAGCATTAGTAGTGTACACCTTGTAATACAGTACCTCAGATTAAAGGAATGAAAACAGGAAGACACCTGCTTCTATTAGGACCTGCCTAGATATCCATCTGGAAAGAGCTTTCTAGATATCCATAGTTGTATATTGTTTGCAATTTATTACTGCTGTACCTAGAAGTGAACAAACCCGTGACCTGTGTTAGCCCTAGATTCATTCTCTTAGTAGTTTTAATTTTAAAGTTAGAGAAACTATTTCTGTGAAGTCTTTTATGTGAAGTTAGTTGTTGAATAATTGTCCACTACTTTTCAAGTATCAGTTCTGCATTCCAGGGCTGCGAACTACGCCAGATTATGTCTTTTGAAATAAATACAACTCAGAGCACAATAACTACAATAGAAAAATCCTGTTACATAACCTTTGTGCGCAGTGCCTGTAGCGCTATTTTTAAATGCATACTTCTGCTGTGTGACCACTCCTTAAGTTATAGAAAAGGCCCTTCTAACTCTGCCAACTCGCTAAAGACATGTCTTACCCCCTCCTCCCCAGAAGTTGCCTACTACTTTCTTTCTCTTAATATATACACAACTATATATTTAGGGCTAGAAAGTACTCTGCTTCCATTTTTGAACTCATGGCAGGTTCTTCTTGGGGGAAAGCATCAACCTAAGTTTGTGACACTGTGCTGAGCACCTAAGCAAGCCCTTCCGCATCAAGGTTACATAAAAAGGGATGAGTTGTTTTCAGGTTACCAGAGCCTTGTACTTCTGTACTCTGATCAGGAAAAGAACAAAGGGGAGGGAGGGAAAGATTCCCATTATATGACAATAACAGGTTGGAGGAAAAAATGACTGACCCTACAGTAGAGCGGGGGGGCAGAGGGGAAATCGCAGCAACCTGTATCTACTTCAACTGCAGAAACATTTGTTTGGCAGGTACAACTGGCTTTCTCATGAGTCATCAGTATTTTCCAAATTATTTTTTTAATCTTGTAGCTCCCTAAAATTTCCAGTGAAGGTGCAAGCTCCTATGGAATTGAATTCTACCAGCAAGACTTTACTTTTCTCACTTACCTTCTGTTGAGTCTTTAGGACCAGGTCACAGACCCCCAGCAGCCTTGTGGACCACAGGTTGAAATCCACTTTCCTGGCAGAAAGAAACGAAGCCTTCTGATTGTTGAGAGATCAATAATACATCATAACTCATCCCACTGCAAAAATTTCTCCCCACCACCCATCCATCTATGATCTGCATTAGGCTACAGAAGGACACTTGTTGCATAAGTGACCATTTCTTTGTTCTGCGCGTGAGTACAGGACCAATGCAACGCTATCAAAAATTATCCTTCCTCTCCAAGAAAAAAGAAAAACTGTCTTGAACCTTGAATGCCTAGTTATCATCATTTGCTTTGCCATTGAAAAAAATATCAAAAACAATGGAAAAAATGTATCACATCAGCTTTTGTTCAGAAGCCATCTGTTGGTTCAGTGAAGCCACAACCTATTTGCATTAACATATCTTCACCATTTTTCTCACTGGGAACCTCCACGCCTCAAAATAAAGCTCATCTCTCCCCTTTGCCTTGTCCTTCCTATTGCCTACACCCTTCTAAACTTGTTCCAAGTACAGCTTGCTTTGGCAAACAACATGTACTGACTGTCCAAATGGCATCTAACTTTCTTTGCTAGGAAAAGGTTACCAAAACATGAAATATGGGGGCAGAGCAGCAGAGGAATGCACGAGAATAACACACAGCCTGGTCAGATCTTACTTAGTGAAGAGTTGAAAAAGTCAGTATTTCTGCTGCACCTGAGGCACCATTAGCTTTACACAGTGAATTGAGGCAGCTAGACTGCCCTTCTTTCTACAATCTGGCTGGATTTTTGAATGTACAGGTATATAGACACACATGTACATACATATATGCATATCTGTTCATGTGTATACACACATTTATATGTACTTTCAGAATCTCAGAATGTTTCTATTAGATTTCTAGGTCATTTTTAGCTCCTGCTACCCCATGATTTAGACCAAGAAAAGCCCTTTTGAAGTTTGAATGGTTATTATCGAAGAGCAAAAGTAGAGATAGCTCTCCTGTACAACCAAATCTCCCCTTTACGCAAAAGAAAGCGGCACACAGGACAAGTTTTGGAACTGCTTGCTTATTTCCCTTTCATCCATAAGCTTTACAAATACTGAAGGTCCTTTGAAGGACTTTAGACTTCAGCGCTCAGGCTCCAAACCAAAAGACAGTGTATAACTAATAGAGAAAAAAGGCTTAGATTCTCAATACATTGAAAAATCTTACTGACTAGAAGATAGCTGCTTAACAGCTTTTTGACAGTAAATTACTTGGAGTTTAACACTAGTATCTGACATAATGTCACTTGGGTAAGTTAGTATCAAAGCTCACTTAACTGATACAAAATTATTTTAGAATATCTTGTCAGCAAGTAACAGGATCAGAAGATACTTCAGTCCCTTATTCCCTCATATGGCAAACTTTCAGCACTGAAGGACAGCTACTAAGAAATTGGCACACTCATTAGTAACATCCCTTACTGCTTTATAACATAATTCTCTCAGGAAAAGACCTAATCCCCCTGGAGAAGGCTTATCACATTTGAATGCATTGTTTCATGCACAGAAGCCATTTTCTATCCTCTCAATAGCTTAGATGCTGGCACTTTAACTCAGATGGGATCAGAGCAGAAGTCCATCCTTTTTAATGCCCTCTGGCACCAACTGATACCAGACATTCCTGCAGAAAGGCTGTTAAGAGGTGCAGATGTGAGGACAGTCTACCCCTTCAAGTTCCACCCTCATCGCTGAATCAGCTCAAATTCTGAGCATGGACTACAACAATTCAGTCTAAATGTAACTCCAATTCAGGTTCATTAATCTGTCCCTTTATTCTTGTACTACAAGACAGAACAAGGTTCTCTACTTTCCTACTTGCTTTGCAGTACTCTGCTTTTATAAAGACTCAACATTTGTCTTTTTTTTTCCTAAGGAACTAAAACCTTGGTCCTCCCAATGGCTTCATAGGAGAAACTTTCTCCTACTCCTTTTATTGTCCTTCTTCAAACCCCGCAACTTTAGAAGAATTCTTTTTCAGACATCAAGCTGTACAACACACTATTTCAGGTGAAGTCCAGCAACTGATAGAATGCTTTGCTCGTACTATGTGTTCTAGCACTTTGGACCACAGCTGTATCTGCCTTCAGCAGTAAGCAAGATATCTTTCTTCTGCTAGTAATGTTAAATCTTTCCTTGGTGTACAAGAAGTTAATTTTTCTCCCTCAAAAAAGAAAAAAGCACCCTAGATCTTCATTACAGTGCTGTCTAGTCATCTTTCTTGCTTAAGTTTTTCCAAATGACATTCTGGTTCTTAGTAATATGAATAACTACAGAGAAATTCCGCTCCTTTAATGGCCACTTCCAAGGACTTTATTCTGAACATCAAAAATCCAGCAAGGACTTCTGAGGTTCCTCACCACTCATGCCTCATTTCTGGAGATCCCACTTTCCATCATGGGGGTGGACGAGATGATGGTTTTGATGCTTCATGAGCTCCTTGTTTTCAAAGAAATTTCTTTAATACAAGAAAGAATCAATACCCTTTTGTTCTAAGTGTATTCACACCACATTGTAATTATTCAGTGCTGAATGATTAGCTCTCGCTTGTTTTGAGCATCTCAAAATAACTGCTTTCTATGTCTTCACTTGATTTAAGGGTTCACACTACCTTATTATCTACTTCCATCAACATTTGGAGAAATAGCTGTTCAAACTTGACCCGCATGGTATGAAATAAAGCTAATACACCTTAAGTACACCAATAGATAATTTTAGGTCTGTATCTGCACTAACAGCAAACAGCTATTGGCTTATCTACATCTTTAATGTTACAGCTTTGGATTACAGGACAAAAATTACATGGGTCTTTATTAGTTTATTAGTTACTGAGACAGAAAGTCTCTTATAACCTCAGAACAAATTTGACACAGCTATCTTAGCATATCTTAGTCTTCCTTCCTATCTACATTTTGTTTGCTACGTACAGACCTTTTTCTTGCTTACTACAAGAAAACAGGTACAAGTTGTAAAAGAAAGCAAGCTATTTCAAGGATTGCTTCATTACTTCAAATAAAAAACAAAACCAAACCAATAGGCATTTCTTTGCAATGGATGACTTCTAATTTTTTTTTTTTTTTGGGGGGGGGCGAGGTTTGTGTAAGCAACATGCTTAAATAGCAAAGCGTACAGCTGTCAATGATGTTTCTCCTCCACTACCCTACCTCCTCAGCAATAAAAGCCGGATGACTAATCAAGGTGATCAGATGTAGCAAGAAAGTGCTAGAAGCACAGAGGAAGAGCTGTAATATATTTGAGTTACAGTGAAAAAAGGAGAAATATAAACAGCTTCACTGAGTGCAACAGCAAGACATTTTAGCCTGTTTTATGTAATCATAAATCTCTCTCACAGAACACTAGCTTTTATTATAAAAGACCAGCTTAGCCATTAAGTAAAATGAGTGCCTAAGAACATTTAGAGACTGAGAGCAGTTCGACATCTCATTACATGGATTTCAGCCTCCAGTTATCAAATCTTAAAGCACAGCAATTCATAGCAGGCAGCCTAAATCCTTTAGTTGAACTTTCCTTCCTCAAAATAGCATACACTATATTCCAATATCCAAGCAAAAAAAATGCTGCCAGCACATATGGCATATGCTACTAACAAAGTCAGCACTTAAGGCATTCCAGAAGCCAGGAGTTTTATTTGCCAAGAATTCAGACTTTTGGGTTTTTTGGTTTTTTGGGTTGGTTTTTGTTTTTAATAGAAAAGTTTTTCTTTTCACATAGGAAACCAAGACACAAGGGATGCAAGAGTTTGTAAAGATTTCAGGAGGCTGCAAAATATGTCCGTGTAAAAACCATTCTCAGAAGCCAACATTCAAAATAAGATGAAGACCAAAAACACCTTCTTTGAGGCAGCTTACATCCTGACATTAACATTTGTGTGACAGGTTTCTACAGAAAAAGCTGTTACAGGGACTTCAGTCCCCAAATCATCAGTCTCAGTAGAAGAGCTTAAATATAAAGAAAGGGGAGCAAGAACGTCCTGTTTTCCAAGTACTGACTAATCCAGATGTGCAACAACTTCTGTCTTCACTGGAGTCTCATCCGTTTTTCAGGTGGTCCTTTAGCGCCAGCACTCTGCTGAGCATTCTTTACCGTCTCTTTTTCCTCTGGCTTGACAGCTTCAGGGGCTGGTTCTGGCTCCTTCTTGATTTGATCCACTTAAGAAGTAACAGCAAAAGAAAGTTAAACCTCCGATTTTTATTCCTAAAATACTGTTCAAAGTACTTAGAAAATATTGTTGATGTCAAAGGGGCTGAATTAATTTCAAAGGTACAAGAATAACCAAGGACTAAATTCATCCCTATACAGGTAAAGAGTGGAACAGATGGAAGAGAGACAGTTCATAATTTTCCTGTTTTGAGGTTGCTTATGATCAACTCAAAGCCTTCACATGCTTTCTTCAGCTTGTAGCACCATGCAAAATGACTAAGATGTTAGATTGACCAAACTGTTCCCTCATTTACTCTTTTACCCTCCTCTTGCTTTCAAAGACCACTTCCTGCATTTGGGCCTTCAGGCAATACAGTTTTACAGACAGAAAGGACAGGAGTACAATACACTTTTTTTCAGTTTCACTCTGGCTGTCACAGAGAACTCTTACCTAGTACTTTGCACAATTAGGCAATGCCAGAATTCCTAACTACCTTAGTAGCAACAGCAAGGAGCTTATACATCAACTGGAAGACACTGCTCTACAGAACCTATTTTTTAAGTCTTGTGAGAATATTAGAGTTTTACCTGGGATAGGCTTTTCTCCAGGCTTTTGCTGTGAGGGAGGAAAAAAAAAAAAAAAAAACACACAATAAAACAACACATCAATAGAACCAAAGTCATAATTCTTAACCCTTCCTACTATTCACTTAGGAATAAAAACCAAGCAATGCATCCTTATACATAAGGGTTGAGGTTAGAAGGGATCACTAAATACACTTTAAACAAAATCCAATTAACATTTTATAACATTCAGTTTTCCCTCTGACAACTGAAAAGCACTAAAGCAAAAAATATGCAGTTAGCCAGTCCTTCCCACATCTGAGGAGTAAACAGTTTTGTGAGATGCTGTAAACATAATTTCCTTTGCTCCCAAGCAGAAGACCTGGTGGAACAAATGGCTACTAGAGACAATTAGAGGTAATCACAACAACTTCACAGAATGCCAAGAATTTCCACACTAATTAATAAGCCTCCAGAACAATAGAGTAACCAAAACGAAATAGCTCTGGTGGCTTGATTGTGCTCACAAAGCAGGAAACTGGAAGCAGCAGTAAAATCTGATAGCTGACAAGAACAGACCCTCTGTGATT
This sequence comes from Scopus umbretta, assembly GCA_013400535.1. Classification (NCBI taxonomy): domain Eukaryota; kingdom Metazoa; phylum Chordata; class Aves; order Pelecaniformes; family Scopidae; genus Scopus; species Scopus umbretta. Next base: position 12,321 of record VZTL01061816.1, on the reverse strand, counting down.
AGATACGGAATTTGTGTAATAAAATTTGCCCTCATAGCTTTGCCAAGGTCTTAATGACTCCTGCAATTACAAAGGGGAATCCTACATTCCAATCAGAGCTTTCCATTTCAATTTTATTATCTAATACTTGGTACCATTGCAGAAAGCACACAAAATTCCCATTCAGTTTCAGCTATTCAAGTACTTATGACTGCCTTAAGTTCTAAAGAAGTTAGAGTATTACTGTGGCTTATAAGTGTCATACCTGAACAAATCTGGGTGGAAACTTTTGTCGTAAGTCTAAAAGCAAAGCATCTACCCGTTGCCTTTGGAAAATAGAACTTGGTTCTTCTTTCTTCTTGGCTTTTGGTTTAGCTTTCTCTGCAAGTCATAGAAATGTAAGAGAAAGCTGTATTAAAAGTTCTGTTCCCTTAGCAACTCTTTGTTGTACGACAAGTTGGTATTTGTCTCTCCTCTGAACTTCACCTACATTTTCCCTCTGACATCAGGCTTTTTTGTGAAAGACAGATTAAGGACAATTCTTACCTCCTGACAAACTAGTTTGGCTTCTGAAAATGTACATTGGTCTTCAGTGGGTTGAAGAATTGCTCACTTTGTTGACACACAGCTCATCATTTTCATTTCCCACCCATGCCTTGTTCATCCCCACCAGCACAGAAGAGTAAGATTCCTTCCACCTGATAGGGAGCACTAATTTACCCTTCAGTCATAAAGTCACTTAACCTCACGTCTACACCATCACTGTGCATTGCCTCAAGTTTTTCCCTATGTTACCTTCCCTCTGCCAAAGTACACAGGAGCAACTAGGAATCATACCTCGTTCTTCTTGATCTTTGAAATGCCACCAGTAGCCCTTGGACGGGTGATAGCGACAGTAGGACATAGCTTCTTCAAAAGCAGACTGAATTCCATGCACTGCAGTGAGCTTTCAGAACAAGAACACAAGGCAGTTTTCAGAATTTAAGGAGAAAATACAGTATAAATTTTTGAAAGTGGAGATTTAAACATTAGTATTCTACATTCATTTTTGCTCTGGGAAGGGACCTTGGGACATTTAGTTTTGGACCAAGAATGTAGTCTCTTTAACAGGCTCTTACAAGACCTTTTCTGAAGTGCTTTTCTTAACTGGCAGAGGAAAACTTGCAAAAGTAGTAGTTTACTAGAACAGAAATCAAAACAAGCCCAAGTATCCAATTTAAAAATAAGTACGTTAACTTAAAAACATAAACCTCACTTAAAGAGAAATATTACTTTAACATTAATATTCAAAGCAAGCCTCACTGAGTATGTATTTAATTATTACTTCAGATGTTTTTGTCATTTAATTTTTCTTTTGATTATTTGAACTTCATGTTGTTCTGCCAGTTGCGTAGCTTCAGTTATTCTGATCCTTCATCCTTAAACAATGTATCCTGCCTTCTGGATCATATTGCACTTTCCCAAGATCTTTCATTTCCATGTGGGAGGCACACCATATTAACCAGTGGGGTTTGTTTTAAGTTACTCTATACTACACAAGATCTTTCCTCAAAAGAGTGGAGGGATTGAAACAGCCCAAGGAACAACCAAAAGTAAAAGCAGACACAAACTGGTATACATCAAATGCACAGAACACTTACGACTCTGGAGTTAATGACAGATCCTAAGTCAGGAGCCTGGTAAATCACTCCAGCAATAATATAGTAGTCAGCCAATGGAATAACTTTGGGGAGAAGAAAAAAAAAAAAAAAAAAAAGTAGGATCAGTTTAAAGCTCTAGCTGAAGACTGTGTTGTTGCTGAATTTCAGTAGTAACAGCAGAAATTGCAATATTCATCTCATCACCAAATTTTCTCTTTTTAACTTTGTGGTGTTTTATTTGCACCCTAGCCACAGACTGATAAAGGTGGGCACAGAGAGGGGGGGAGAAACCCAATGTCTGCTTTACAGATAGAAAAGCATCAGTTTTAAGTCCTGTCCTACTGCAAACAAATAATCAACCTTATAAGAGTTGGGGTTTTCAGAGGTACACAAGAGGAGTCAAGTGAACTGCATTGGAAGTAGTTCCACTTGCCTTTGCTACCAGTAGAAACCCACAACAAAAACAAGATCTCGTTTTTCTGGCCTCAGCTTTCTTCAACTTGTACAGTCCTCTTAGCTTGATTTCCCAAACCCAACGGCAGCTAAGGACACACAGAGTATGCCTTTCAAAATTAATAAGGTACTGCCAAAAAAAAGATGACCTTCCAAAGACATTTGCTAAATCAGATTTGGAACCTTTACTGACCCATCAAAAATTCTTGTTCCTTAAAGCTGCAGTGCAGAGGAACATCACAGTTGCCTCCATAATACTCTGCCAAACATTCTTCAGTTGAGAAACTACAGCAAAGCTATCAGCTTCACATTCCTAAGGATCTTACCTGCACACACATTTGTTCCAGTTCCTCCATCTGTATGAACACATTCTGTCTCAACCTTTTTACTGACAGGACCCAATTCAGCCAGTACTTGCATTTTATGAAGCGTGGACACCTGCCCTAATTAACCAACCAAGACAGCTGGGTGCATATCACAGCCAGTACCCACTTCTCCTCAAAAGAGGATTCTCAGCATTTCCTTAGAAGGGGAGCAAGACACAGAACAGCAGCTTTACTGTCTCACAGCTCTGTAGCAGAGCAGCCTACTTTCCTAGACAGGTAACTCTCCCTAATCATTGGATCTAAAGATTTTTCCAAACCCACTTCAAATAGGCAAAAGGTTTGCTTAAAGAATTTAAAATATAAATATAGTTTTCGAAAAACCACACAGAAGTCATAAGACAGGCCTGCACCAGTTCTACCCGAGTACTCAACACTTGCTGTAAACTCATTAAATTTTAGTTTTCCATCCCCGTTTGCATGTCTCAAATACACTAACATTCCTATCGTGACGAAATGAAACACATGGGTAACATCTGAGCTGAGGAACTATTTGATTCAAGCAAGGCATCTAGTACGAACTGTACAGTAACAATGGGAAAAATGTTATGACACAAGTCCCAGTTATGTTCCACCAAACATACATTTGCATTACAGCAAAAGTCTGAACACACATACTGTGGAAGTCCCGACTCTACTCTTGATTTAAAAAGTGTCAAAACAGGAAATTAAGGGCTGCATGATATTTCCATACTCACCTTTTGAAAGATAGATTCAAAACCTCTGATAAAGAAACAACTCAAAAAAATCTATTAAAAGGAGGAATCCTATAGGTTCTTTTTCAATATGGAACTGCAATATAAAGAGACCATTACCTAATATAAGCAAGTAAGCATTGCTAGACAAGACAAAGTCCCACACAAGACCAAAATGCATATGCAGAGCTTAAGTCACTAAAAAAAAAAAAAATTAAGAAATAACTAGCATTATCCTGCCTTTCTTTTCTGTAAAGTTTACTCTGAAATAACCAGATTATTTTACATATGCATGCAGTAAACACAGAAGATAATCCAGTAACTATTGAAATGTGGTTACTTTTTTAATTAACCACACATGCACAAACAAATTTAACATTACAAAGTAATAACAAAGCCAGCTGCATGCAAATGGAAGAAAAAGCTAAGCTTTCATTTAAAACTTGGAAAGGTCATCAGTGACACTGTAAGAAGGAGTGGTGCTGTTGTCACAAGATTCCCCTCATGATTCCAAAATACTCAGAAGAATAACCAAACCAACAAGCATTTGCAGTATCTTATGGTCATTTTTCACATCAGTTGTCATCTTCTGCTGACAAAATCCTACACAGTGGTATAACCAATCCACAGTTGAAGGTGCAAAGTAAGTGCAAAAGTGACAGTGCAAAATAAGAGTGTGACATGACACAAACAGAAGCATGAATGCTCCCTCTCCGTAACTAATGGAAATCATGGTTCAGCAAAATAAATAAATAAATCTCATACTAGCCACTTCAGATATTAGTTCAAATTAAAGTAAGCTCATCAGCCCCAAGCAAGGATATCGTTAGCCTTATATTCAAATAATTAAAAAGAAAACTCTTGCATAGCCTAACAGATAAATACGACATGGCATGAATGCTATTATCAATTTCCCATGGCAAAATATATCACAAGGCAGCACTTCCTCATTGCACTCTTCACATTTTACCACAAGATGGCAGTCCCTGCTATTAGCACACCAGAGGTCATTCTGCTAGACAAAACATCTCAACCCCACCATGAAGCCTCATACCCCTTTTATTTAGATTTAAGACAAAAGACAGAAAAGGGGAACCAGAAGTGCTTAAACACAAATCAGGAACAGACAAAAGTGACAAACCAATCAGCCTTCTCAACAGTGACAAGAACTGAGTGACCTTACCTTGTGTTGGGGATTGCCTTTGTTGCTTCCGGATAATGAATAGAATAGGCTCTTGAGCATGAAGAAGGATGTACTCCACTCCAACCATCTGGCTGAAAAAGAAGCAACCAGAATAAGCATCTTCCTCAAAGTAAAACCTGTGGAATGTGAAGACCTACTAAATGACCTAGCAGTAAAGGGATGAAGTTCCGACGCTTTGGAAGCTCCTCTATGTAACGCACAGTAAATAAGGGCACAGGATTTCCTGAGCTAGCTATCAAAACCTAGCTGCATATACAAAGGGAGTTACAACAACCTGACACGACATCCAAGTAGAACATGTTAGCAAACAAATAAATAGCAAGAGAGATAACACAATCATCACAGAAATGTCATTTAAACACAGAAACAAAGGACCAACGTGACCTTCCGTGTGTGTGATGTGAAAGCCCCTCCACAACCACATCGGAGCACAAGTGACTTTACCAATGAGCTTTTAGCTCCGCTTGCACGCTCCCCATCATATTCTGGAGTCTCTAAATAGTTCTTAAATACCTTGCTTCTGCTCAGTGTAGCAGATGGGAAACTGCAAAGAAAGTTAACTTGCGCATGCTGCAATCTCGTTATACAACCATCTGTGATCAGTTTATTTACAACACTCACTACTTTCATTATCCATACTAAAAAGCCAGCTCTTTGGAGGAATTATGTACTAATTATGGCACATAGCCAGCAGGATATGGAAATACAAACTATTTATGAACTCTAAGTATCCCCTAACATAAGCCCTATTCACCACAGAAAAACATTTAACTACATTACGGTTACTTGGGTTCTGTTGAGCTGGGAAGATGAGAGAAGACAGCTTCTCTAATTCGGAGAAATATCTAAAAGGTGATTTACTGGAGTCTCAGCATATGCATACTTCTTGCTTAACACCTCCTTGAAATGGCGTAAGAGGAAGTAGAAAACATCCAAATACAAAAAAGCTGGGCTCCCTGGCAAGCATAAGGGACTAGAAAGCACAGAACAGAAGGAGGTTTCCAGCATGCTACCATTCAACCACCAAAGCCTCCGGATAGAGGGACAAAGGACACTGCACAGGAAGCAGTTCCAAATTACGACTTACTTCAAATGGTCCAAGGTCATCCGCTGCATTTTGACGACTTCATTGTTGCAAGTTCGGTCATAGAACGGGTTGCTTCGCTCTGAGAAGTAGTCCAACACACTGCCATTGTTTAATATCGGAATCCAGGAGCTGTCAACCCAGGAAATTCCCAAGAGATTATCTGAGAAAAAGAAATCTACACTGAGTACCAAAGCAGTCAGAAACACTACAAATACCTCCAAGAGTAAATTGCCACCAGTTAATGATTACAGCAGGGTAAGGAGGCAGCATGTAGCCTCACACAAACCAGTTCTTGATATCCTTTAATCTTCTGCAGTTCTGTTGTAGGTACACAATAGAAATATAGTATTATTTTATTATTGCACTTTTCCTTCCTTGACCACTGGCTGCTGGTATAGCTTCATGTTTCAAGGATGCGAGCGGGGTCTGTGTGCACATGTGTTGATGGGACTTAAGGAGCTCTGATACTGTATATAATATTATACTACATCTACTCAGTAGTATTATGTATAGTTTGTTTTATGAATCACAGCATTAGCCGAGTAGAAGGAGGGGAGGGAAGCGATACACCCCACACTAAATCCAAGCCTGTTCATGTTTAAAACAGGTTATTTCCTACAAAAATAGTTTCCAAGCTGTAACTATGATACTGAAAATAGGTAAAACACTGCAGAGATCTATTAATTAAACCAAGAGCTTTCTTTTGCTAAAGCCAATGAGTAAACAACTGAGTGAAACAGAATAGTGGCATTGTTAACATTTCTAAGATGTTGTTTTGTTAAAATACATATTTGTATGATATCATAACAGCTGATACTGTTGTGTTTCAAAGATGATTATTTGTGATGTGGGTGAAATCTACAATAAACCAAAAAAAACCAAAACGGCAGACACAAAAATGCTATTTTTGGGCAGATGTTTCCCCAGTAGTTTTGAACAACAGATTCTATTCCTAACTCTACAATTAATCTACCAAATTGCCTGCAGCAAATTCCTTATTCCATAACTCAAGTGGATATTACAAAAATCTAACTACAGAGTATTAATAATTACATAAAATAGCAAGCTTTTTAAATTAAATATACTATCATTATATGCCAGATAAATTCCTACAGATCTGGGGACATCTGAATTAAAATCCCTGGATTTTATTATCACACTGCAGGAACATGATGTTCTTCAAGCAGACCAAAGGAACCAGTGTCAACAATTGGTTCCACAGTCAAAAAAATCTGCTAACACTGAAGATCCATGAGGCACCTTGAAGAGAACCCTGAAATTCATCCATTTTAAACTGCAGCAGCAGCAAATAGAACTCCCAAGACACAAGAAAGCAGGAAACAAAGGCATGCATTGTTTAGAATTAAAAAACATAAGTGATAAAAAGTCACTGAAGACTGAATGAAGAACTGAAACATCCTTCTCACAGGAACCATTTCCTTACATTCACACATTATATACATACCCAAAACTCCCACTCATCATTCTACTGTGAATATTTTACTTCTGCGACAATTCTGCAAGCTCAAGGATGACTGATCAGTTCCAAAAATGTCACCTCATATACTATTAGCAGCTTCTCTGAGGAACAGTTAATGAAGTAACACTAGCTGCCCAGCTGTTTTGGTTTAACCCCAATCAGCAACCAAGCACCACACAGCCACTCGCTCATCCTCCCTCCCACACTGGGATGGGGGGAGAGAACTGGGAAAACACCTAAAACCCATGGGTTGAGATAAAGGCAGTTTAATAGGACACCAGAGGAAGATAAAGTAATAATAACGATAAAAGAATATACAAAGCAAGTGATGCCCAATGCAATTGCTCCCCACCCGCAGACCGATGCCCAGCCAGGTGCCGAGCAGCGATCGCTGCCCCCCCAGCCAAATCTCCCAGTTTCTATACTGAGCGTGACGCCATATGGTATGGAATAGCCCTGTGGCCAGGCCGGGTCAGCTGTCCTGTCCCGTGCCCCCTCCCAGCTTCTTGTGCCCCTGGCAGAGCATGGGAAGCTGAAAAGTCCTTGACTAGTGTCAGCACTACTGAGCAACAACTAAAACATCAGCGTGTTATCAGCATTGTTCTCACACTAAATCCAAAACACAGCACTATAGCAGCTACTGGGAAGAAAATGAACTCTGAATTAAGCTGAAACCAGGACACCAGCAAACCAGGAAAAATGCAGTGCAAATAGTCATGCTTAAATCATTTTGCCTCATTAATCTCAGAGCTGTGAGCCTAACTCATAGAACAGGGGGAAAAAAACAGAAGTCTAGAGGCATTCATAGTATTTCACATAAACTGTTCTCTCCCCTCACTATAAAAAAGGAAATCTCAGAAACACAGCACTAAGGTCCATTATTAAGCATTTAAGTTGTGGTAACAGTGATTATCCTAAATGCCTTTCAGAACCAAAAGACAAGCTTTCCTTCTCAACAAAACCAAAATCTTAAGTGCTTGCATTCTTGCCACAGTAAATTCTCATATTACATGTCAAATACAAACTTTTCTTGCTTGTATGATTAACGGTGACTATGTTTCTCAAGAGGAATGTCAGGCAAGCTTCATGTGTGTGTATATATATATAGCGATAACACTCTATATATACTGACAAATGTATCATAAAAAGGAATATAAAGTTGGGCTCTAAGGCTCAATTTATCCCTAGCTGCTTAGTGCCAATATTTATAATTGCCTTTATAACTAGCAAGATCGTTCTCTTAACTATTCTTCGAAAAAAGACGAGGAAGAACAAAACCAACCATGGACCTGGCATGCCTGTTATTCCCACTAAGAAGGGAGCACTTCTGTTTATTTTGGGTATGAGGAAGAAAGGATGATGTTCCTGCTTCCCTGTTCCTTTCAAAAACAGGACATCTTGTTCAAAGCATTTGTTGTGGAATTTTCATCACAGATGCAAAAGTACAGTGCTTGTGACAATACTGCCAATCTGCCATGAATGTCAGGACAACGTGGGACAAGCCAGCAAGCCATGGCAAAAAATAAGGAGAGCAATTCACACAGTGTGATATACCTGGCCTTGCCAGCTGGACAGCCCAGCACTAGGGTTTGACAAACTGAGAGGAACAGTAAAATAGTTTGATAGCTTAAAAATAGAAGCATGCTTCAAACTCAACGTAATATATTGAACCATATTAGATACAAGACTTTGAGGGAGCTTAAGTGATCTGGATCAAGAGAGAAGGTTCTCACACCACCTAATAACTTAATACAGCACTCCTGCCATTAATCATCCACACAGCTCCTTGCTGCAGTCTGAAACAAGGTAGCTGGAAAGGCAGACAGGACTGCAGACATAATTAGGTAAGAATTGGGGGGGGGAGGAGAAAACATCTGTGGCATTATCAAAATTAACCCCTCACGGGCTTTCCCAAAGCATCCACTCTTGCTCATTCCCTGAGCCTCTACCACACAAGCTTTTGGTGTGACTCCATTCAGACACGCGTATGGAGAAAAATAATTTCCTTTCTCATGCCCTGTCAAACCCCTCTTCCTCTCTCAAAGTTCAAACTCTTTACAGTAATTTAACCTGTCTTTTGTTTACAATGTAAACCTTCTTTAATACTTCATTCAAATATCACGCCTTCTTCTTCAAACCATGCTCTCTTTCTATTCATATACCCCAGTTCTCACCCAAACCTTTCTTGCTCTCAGTTACTCAGCTTTCTTTCTGGCTTTTCTAACACCTGGCGTGCCTCACTGCATCCACCCGAAGCCCTGTTAAGACTACCAGCCTAACTCACTGCTTTGGTCTCGTGCAAGTCCCACACACGCCACTGTTTCCCACTTTCCTCCACACTTCAGAGCTAAAACTCTTCTTTAGCTGTTCCTTTACGTTATCACCTCACCTCAGGACCTCCTTATTGCACCTGAAAAGGCTGAAGTGCACCAAAAGGGAGGCTTGTTTTTCCCAGGTGGCCTTGAATACGCCCCCCCCCCCAGCCTGCCTCATGTCCAAGAAAATTGTTTTATGCTCAGTTTTTCCTCCCAGTTCCTTCCTGTGACACAGACGCATTAGCAACGCTACTAAACTCTCTCGTGCAGTTTTCAAAAACATACAAACGAACTGAGCGGCTCCACTGCCCCTACGGAGCACAAATAAAGGAAGCAGCTCTAGTATCCTCGCACCTTTGGCCACAACTCATCGTCCAGTAACTTGGACGCTCCTTGGATGGAATACCATTACCACGGCGACCTCCGACCAGCCAGCACGGTGGCCATTACACCAACCTCCTCCTTCAGCCGCCGCTGCCCCGGGGCAGCCAGGCCCGCCGCGCTCCGCCCCACGGAGGGAGCTCACCCCTTCGCGCTCCCGGCGGAGCTCAGCCCAGCAGCTCAGCTCGACACGGAGGCAGCCCCCAGCAGGGCCCGGAGCCGCTAGCGGGGAGCCCCGAGCGCCCACGCACCCCCCGGCCCTACCTCGGATGTCCACAGCCGCCATGGCCGCACCGCCCACTTCCGCCCGGCGCCCGGACGGGGAGGCGGCGAGGACAGGAAGCGGGGTAGAGCGGCGCCGGCGATAGAGACGGGAGACGAGAGCGGCGCCACGCCCGGCNTGGCGTGGCGTGGCGTGGCATGGCATGGCATGGCGTGGGAGAACGTCCCTCGTCCCAGCACGCAGTCGCTGGCCAAGGAAACACAAGCGTGAAACAAAGGGTTGTGCTGCCGCAGTCTCCCACCGCAACCGCCAGGTGACCTGCTCTTCACCCACGAGTGATGCGTGACCAGAATTACAGCATTACCAATGTAAACTTAATCTGCTGTTAATGCTAATTCTGAGCTGGTTGTTCAAAACCAGATACGAGTGATGCATAACCAGAATGACAGCATTGATGACAAAAACTAAACATATTTTAAATGCTAATTCTGAACTGGTTCTTCAAAAACAGGGACACGGGCGTTTTACATTAATTTTCACCTCATTTTAGCCCTCTGGTAGTTGATGGTCACTTTCAAAGTGAAAGAGATACGTGCTGCAGGTTTCTGCTGAGCATCACGCCCGTCCTGGTCGAGTTGGCTGGAGTAGCCCTGATTTAGATTACATGTGGGAATAATACAGGATGTTTAAGATCCTACCATCAGAACGGTTCCTGTCCTGACATTTGGTCCTTGGCATTTTGACTCTTAAGAGATATCACCGGTTATTTACAGGGTGAAGAACACCATTCGGTGCATGGAAGGATACACATATGCTGAAGATTAACAAGCTTTTTACCTACAAGCTTTTTTTTTGACAACCACAATCTACCAATCTGCTGTACAGAGTGCCCAATACCCCGGCATCCCACCAGCGTAGCTCCACGCGCCCGTCTCGCCCGAGCCTTTGCGGAGGACTGCCAAGATCAGCCGTTCCCTCGATGGGAGCACAGGGTCTGTGGAGTGAGCCTGGAGGTTATCGCCTCACTGGTGGCATGTCAGAGCGGTAACCGGTGATGGAATTTCCTCCCGTCTGCTACAGAGACATGTATAGGGTGTATAAAGTACAAGAAAGGCATATTATTATGATTGTACGAGAGCAATCAAAAAGTTAGGACAAACCAGAGCTGACGCTGCTTATTTGCTTTTTATTCAGTCCTCTTGTACCGATGCATTACGAGACAGACTTTAATTGCATAACCACATTCCCCCCCCCTCCCCCCTGCAGGATTCCTGTCTCGTTCAATATGTTAGAGTCGCTATATGACTGGCAGTTATACTGCGTTTGTTTTCTGTGAAGGAGAGCTGCCTGCAGAACACTTGCTTTATGTGTTTCAGACGTTGAAAGATGTCAAGGTATCAAGTGAAGGTTACAGAAGGTGACAAGATCAAACAGTTAAGGCAGAAGAATGCTGCTTTGGAGAACTGGACTCTATTCTTCTCAGTGATATAGGCATACATTATATTAACAAAGTTTTTTCACCTTAACATTTTACAGTTGTCCAGTAATTTCAGTCCCTCATTTGTTTGAGACTGACACCAGGGATCTGATCTGTAGATGTGCCGAGCCCTCTTTGCAAATGAAGTTATGGTGGTCATGCTTTGTGTGTTTTGTAATTCTCTGCACTCTGAGAAGTCAAGTTCTCTGAAATGCCTCTCAGATTAAGCACCCAAAATAAGATTTTGTAGTCTCTGTGCCTCAAGACTGTGTCTCTAAAAGGGGGTTCCTTAGCTCAGAGTGGTTTGTGAAAATAAATTTAATAATGTCTGCAAAAATATAATGATGGTGTTAGTGTCATGAGGAAATTAATAATCCCTGCTTCAAAACAGGATCTGCTTAATGTCCAGAAAAATAAGTAAACAAGATTGAACAGTGGAAGAAAACAAAGTATTGAACAGGTGAGTACCGTCTACCCTGAACGCCGACTACAGAAGAAAACATGGCACTTGATAGTCTTTAATGGCACAACTGCATTAAAAACCAAAGCTAACTTTAATTTTTCAATTTTCTCATTTCTGAGTGCTTGTCTTTGCTATTGAGATAATATTCTGTATAACATACTTTTTCACCAGGCAATTCCCAGGCGCGCACACTGCAGATCCCCATTCGTTCGTTAACTGCTCCTTGTTAGCGGTTTCTACTTTTGCCAAACACACCTCTCTAGCGTGACCCACAGCAGAGTGTTTCCAAATAAAATTATGATAGGTTGCCATTCTAAACCCAATATTTAAATATCCCTGTCACGAGCAATCCTCCCGGACAGCAGGAATGCCAACAGACATAACAGCCGCCCTTCTAGAGCATCTCTGACGCCCTGTCTCATTCTATTTTTGCGCAAGCCATTTCTCTTCAGGAGCAAATGGGAACTCAGCCTCCATTTTAATTATTCACGTTGGCCATCTTTCCTGCTGACTCTGCACCTCTCCTCAGCAAGTATGTCTT
>VZTL01061808.1:0-43299 GCA_013400535.1 Scopus umbretta | reverse complement strand
GGGGTTGTGGGTTGGTTTTTTTTAATCTTGTCTACTTATCTTATTTCCTTAGCAAAGGAGTGAACGAGGGAATTGAATGGATGGTGAAGTGCGTGGTGAGGAATATTCACCGGCCCCCAAGAAAGAAGGACATCACGTAAGAGATTCCAAGTCAGCCGAGAACGGACAGTCTTTTTCAACACAGTTTTGTGTTCTCTTTAAAGAAGGTGGTCCACTGGATTCCTATTACACCTGATTCTTTCCTAAGTTTGGAGACAAACATTCTCTTTCTGTGTCTAAAAAACTTGAGCAAAGGATTCCAACTGGGTGGGGGGTGGGAATCTCTTACATTAAGTATTAAGTCATTGGCCTGAGAGCATAGGCCGAGTGATAATCTACACATTGTTGCAGATGCAAAGGACTTAATTTTCTACTGTATGACTTTGTGATTCTTGATTTGTTAGTCTAACAGGCTAGAGGCCAGTGACATGAAGGAACTCCTGAAGGAACTGTGTAGGTGAATATGAAAGGGGAGGGAGAGCCTGGGGAACGGCTGTCCCTTCTAACTGAGAGGATACCCTGCTGCTCCAGCCCCATGGCTACTATAGGTGGTGTTACTGGCCCTGTTATGCTGCTGTTTGTATAATGGGGGGAGACAGTGTTGATTATAACTCCATTTTCAGTCGGCGTGTTGATTCGTAACTTTTACCTGTGGTGAATGCAGATATGGAAGCCAGCAACTGCACAATGGTACACTGTTTAAAATGGGTACTCTTAACAGGACGTGAACTCCAGACGCGCTGCCTTGCTTTGACTGCCAGTCTCTCTGTTGTGCATCCTCTTTAATCGTAAGAGTAATTGGTATCTTCTCTAACTGGAATGAATTGAGGCCCTCTCTGTGATTTTTTAGGCCGAAAGCTGAACCTCTCGGCAGGGAGAAATCAGTATGCAATAAAGCTTCCTACTTCTTTGAACTTCTCTTGCTGAAACAACTGATGTTTGGAAATAGTGGTGGTTAGCCCTCTAAGTTTTTTGAAATGCAAGAGAGAACAGAAAGGCAGCTCTCACAGTCAAATAGCACTCACTTCTTGTGTAGCCTACCTAGCTGATGTATCACTAGCATTTCTCCAAATATCTCTTTTTACACATATTTTACAGTGGTTTGGCAGTGGGTGTGGCTCTTCGCATGTTTTCATTACTCCTGGCACCGATGACCATTCTGCGCTGTCTGCTTGCCTAACTAAGGGGACGTTATTCAAGCTCTATTTGAGCAAGTCAGACAGCAGTATTTATTTAAAGACGCGTTACTTGGCATTTGTCAAAGAACTTTCTGCTGAATTTTCTGCATGCAACTCATTGCAGATTTTTCTTATGAGAGAGCGTAATTCACTCCCTCACATTTGGGTCAAAGTGTGCAGGCAGCTGGGCTATGTCATTAAGGACATGATAGTCAGTGGAGATAATTGCATACTGGAAAGCAGAATCCTACTTCTCAGTAATGCTAGGATAAGAGAAGGCTAGGGGAACTGTCAGATAAGATATCAGATCCCTTTCAATTACTTGCTGTTGTTAGAACAGGTGGTATAACACAGTACCCGAGTTTGAATTTGAATGGTGCCAATGTCAGCGCCATTTCCCTGAAGAATTAAACTGCACTAGATCTAACTCAGACACCAGAGATTTCATTAGGCTCCTTCTGACCTGGTGACCCATCTCAGGTTTCTTATGCACTCTGTGGATGTAAAGGATCCCTTGAAGATCACTTACCTGCTGTAAGCAGTGGCACTTTCTCTAGGTGCTGCATGTGATGTAGGGCGAAGAGTTTCAAGTGTACTAAAGTATCAGATACCCAGTGGCCATTGATTATAAGGGAAATATCTCTCATTTGGCCATCTCTGAAAAGCCTGAGTATTTTCAAGGTATCTCTGTGGTCCTAGCTCTTGTTTTGGTTGGCAGGGTCAGTGCTAACAATTAAACTGAAGATGTAAAACAGTGATCAGTGGACCAAAGTGCCTTGCTGAGAGACAAAACACTTTAGTCAAGTAACTTGAAATGTCTGTTTAATGGGACACCAGGGGTTTTCCAAGCTTTCCACATACTCTTCTCAGATCTCTTTCTCTTCCCTAGGAGGTAAGGGAGGAAAAACAGTTTTGAGCTTGAGGCCATAGCTGTTCTCACAAGTTTCTAGACACAAAGACTGCTTTGTGGCACATGTCAGCAGGAGGTCTTAAATTAAAGCAAAGAATTCCAAGTTCTCAAGAGTGGGAAAGTCTTTCACCCAGAAAGATGCATCAGCTGCGATATGTAAGTATGAACATGCTCTCATGTCCACAAAAAAATCAGGGAGGATTTCTCCAAAACCAGCAGTGAAAGGTTCGATGTCATTCAGAGTTAGCTTCTAGAGCAGTAACAGCAGGTACGTGATGGGGCATACAGATGCAGCTGCTTGGCTCCCAACGTCGGTTTTAGGAAAGAGCTTCACAGTCAGGTTCTTCCACCATTACAGATAAAGTGCACCTACTTGATGCTGTTGAAAGATTTCCTGAGTGCTGGGGAAGCCCAGCAGGTAAACAGTCAAGCCAATTCTTGAATTGCTTCGGTGTGTTCTCCATGCTGCAGCATGACTGCAATGAAGGAATTCAGCTGGATCAGCTGACAGGTGCAAGATGAAGATCTTGCTGTGCAGGCACAACCTGCACTCGGATCTCACTGATCACATACCCTGTGCAGTTACTTTACATGAAGCACAAAGACAATGGCATGCTGCTAAGTCAGCTGGGGTTTTTGGTTGCATCTGCTCTATATGGTCATAAATAGCCACACAAGGACACTGATGACTTCCTCCTTCTGCTGGTTTTATTGCAGCTTTAGCCTCTGTAAGCAGGTCTGTTTTGCCAATGGTGCCTCAGTACAGACCAACGGAATGGGACCAAATTGACGTGGAAAAGCATTCTGAAAAGGGATGGTAGCCAGTGCGTAAGTTCCACTAAAAAAAAAATCCCACTGGGATAGTCTAAGATGATACGCTGGTAGCTGATAACCTTTGTACTTTGATCAGTAATTTAATCAATAATTTATCATAATTTAGACTTGTGCTTTACTTAAGTCCTTACAGGAAGCACAGACTTATTTAAAATGCTTTTGCATTGCAAGTGACCCCCCTGCAAGACCGTCAGCCAAAGCGAGGACATTTCTGAGTAGTTCAGATGTAATCAGTTTTTCAGATTTTTGATACGTTTGAGATGGACCTGTTGTGCCCAGGCCTTTTTACAGCATTTTATTTCTCTGAAGAGCTGCTTTATCTTCCCAAGGTGAAACAGATTCGTCATCCACACTTAGTAATCACTTTTTCCTTTAGCATGCTTTACACAGAGATAAAGCTAAGTGACTAGTAATCACGGTAGTTACTCTACTTGCCTTATTTGAACATTGGCAGAAGATTACCTTTCTCTCATCCGTCTGCAATTTCCCTGCTATGCAAACATTTGTTAACTGTTAGCAGTGGGGGGCAAGAGCGTTCCTTAAAAAGGAAAAAACCACAAAAAACATTTCTAATGCTTTTTGAGTACTCTGTGAATCACAGTGCTGTCTATGTGGTGGCAATTTCATCTTCATTCGGAACCATGGGAAGACACAGAATAACCCAGTTACAGCACTTTTTGCGGGTACTACCTAACCCCGTCCCATCCTAGCGCAAGGCAACAACGACGTGTTAGCCTTGCTGCCGTGGCCTGATGATCTGCTTCTCAGTGATGCTAATGTCAGATCATATGCCACTCACCATGGCATCCCATCCCACAGAACCAGTGGAAATACCAGGACAAGTCAGGCGCAGCGTTGTGCTAAGTCCAACATTTTATTTAGGGCTCTGGCCAGTACCGTCTGTGTCTGGGCAAGGTGAAGCAGCAAGCAGAAGGCATGTATGGGGTATGTGCCCCAGCCATCCTTCCTGCTCTCTGCTAGACTGAAACCGGCCCGTAATAGAGAAGTGGGCTTGATACCCTTTCAATGCTGTAGGGTTTTATTCCTAATCGAGCTATTTTAAGTCTCTTCTTCCTTACGGTCCTACTTCTGTACTGCTGACACATCCTATAACATCATTTTGTACGCCAACGCGTCCAGCACATTCATCAGTTCATGTAAGGTAAGGATCTGCCTTTACACACTACCGATGGCAATCTCAAGCGAAAGGGCACTTTACTGCAAGTCTGTAAGTTTGCTGCTCCTCAATGATGATGTTTTAGCTGGGCATGAGACTGTTGGGTTAGTCATGATTTCCAGAAGTGTGTGCTCATGAATAACTGAACTGTGAGGTACCATTGTGGGTTTGGAAAATGTAAGGTTACAACAATCCTTAGCTAAAAACCTGGATTAAAGTACTTGAAGGTTTCTGAATTGGTTTAGGCATTTCATTCTTTTTTGAAACAGTATCCTGGGACTTCTCTGCTGGCAAGTGGTGTTAGTTCAGGGAGAGAACTTCCAGAGGGATCTGCTAAGAAGGGCGAAGAGTGGTACTGTCACTGGTCTTGACCATTATGCCTTTAAATTAAAAAAAAAAAAATCTGATTAATGTAGATGGTAACTGACTGGCAGCCACAGACAGCAGTGTCCACACAAAGGAAAGTGGGTTTTGCCTCTGCTTGCAGCTCTGCTTACGCTCCTCAGCTTTTACCAAAAGAAGCAGCGCAGGTTGAGTTTGCCTTCAGTCCTGGGACCGTTTTCAGAGACTGAAAGAAATGACTCCCCAGTGTGTATTTGTCTATAGGTTCCTAAAAGCAATTTGGACAATCAAGAAAAACAGGCTGGATTGACCCTGCCATGGAGACAGGCTATAGGCTAGATGCCCTCTCAAAAATCTCTTTTGGCACAGTTTTCTATTAAAATTTGGCTCGAATCTGTCTCCAGGGAGGTAAGAGGCAGCGGAGAAGTGGAAAGAGCCTTTGTGCTCTGCTGAACTCTAATCAGGACAAAGGATGCCAGAGAAATTAGAGCAGGTGCTTTTTCACACTGGAATTTTATACAAGTTGGAAATCCCACATGAAATGTTCCTGGTGCGTAACACATACTATTTTGTTTGCTGGACCTCAGGCATTTCCTGCAGCACTGCCCTTTGGTTTTGTTTCTTGTGCTTCTGAAATCCCTTAAAGAGTTGTTTTTCAGCTCCTCTGGTTAAAACCAGCTTCCATGACAACTGCCGGGGGCTTTCCATTAGTTTCTCTACGCATGCTTCGGCTTTTTTATGTCCAAAACCACTTCACAGGCATATAGTCCCAGCTGTCAGTAGTGCCTGCTCTCATGCAGCTTCATCTGCACAACTTAAATCTGATCACAAGCCTTCATCCACGACACTCACTACCTCGGAAGGGAGTGCTGGTTAAATTTTCTGAGGAAAGAAAGAAACAAATTGGTACTAAAAACAGTCAGAACCTCATGTACGAAAATGACTGGACTGGTGCGGAAAATTTGGACAGTGCGGAAAATTTGGACAGCACAGTATGCAACATCACTGGAGAAAAAATGACTGAAATTTCATCCATAAACTAAGTGCTCGTCAAGTGGAAACAAGAAGACGAGGAACATTTGCAGTGAATTACTCAGTCGTGGAAATCTGCCTGGCATTTATTTTTAAACACATGAAATCACTTTCTGGAGGCAGGACTCTCCTCATTCCTTCTCGGTTGCACTGTCTTTCCTTAAAGCCAAAGGCTGCCGATTCCAAATGAGTTTCCAAATGTCAATTTTGATAGCAGTGTCCTTTGTTGAACAGCACATTCCTCACATCCTTTTCTGAGGACGGCTTTGCAGCCATCTCACCTCTCCCACAATCATGTTGTCACATGCTGTTAAAAGCAGTTGTGAAAACGAGCTGGTAGATATATTTACTTAGGAACGCACAGGATGAAGCATCCTTTCCTTGCAACAAAACCTTGGCTGGATGAATGTGTAGTAATCTTTACTAAGGCTACTAACTAACTCATGAGTAATAACTTCTTTTGGTGCATGTCCATAGATGGTACTGTCTTTCTGCCATCCGCAAGTGCACTGCTTGCACTTCCTCCATCCCGCTGCCTCTTAGCAGCTGCTCCCTGCCGTTGTGGCCGTGCTGGGAGCAAGCACACACCACGGAGGATTCCGGTGCTTAAACCCATGTTCCTCACAGACAGACTCATCTGCTGCCAGCTGCACCTGGGAGGTGAAGCACAAGCAACACAGCTGTTGCACTCACTGCTGCTCCGCTGGGGAATTGTCCAGCAGCTGGGGAGGCAGCTGCCGGCATACAACAAGCACAGCACTATTTTGTAAGAGCTTCATCATTTGAAGTGTGCATCCTTCAGCTGAATGCTAAACGTTTGGAGCAACTAACTCAAACCTCTGCTCCAGTGCAGCCTTAAGACAACTGTATTCAGTATATACCGTAAGCGCTGCTCTGAGGATAAACTAAATTCACCGTAAAATCAAGTGTTGTCCTGAAACAGAAACCTACAGAGTTGTTTCTGTTGTGTTCCTACTTGTGTTCCAGTTCAGTTCATAGCCAGGAACTCCTCTGCTGGTTCTCAGAACTCAAATAACCTGATATAATCTCATCTGTAGATTTCCTTTAGCAATTTATTTTTTTTTTGAGTCACACTCACAGTGGGTTCTATAAGACAGTCATAGAGATGCATAAGGAATTTGTTAATTTGTTGTTCCCAGAAACCGGTGTTGCAAATAGCACCTCCTCACTGCCTACCCCTTTAAACAGTAACAGTCGAAGGAACACCCAGGCAGCCCCTGCATGTCACGCTGAGATTTTGCTGGGTGTGCCTGCTTTGTGACCGAGGCCCATTGTTCATTCAGATGGGCTTTTTATCAGGGGAAGATGATCTGTGAGATACCAAGGGTTATCCTGCCCTGTTGGAAGATTTTGCTCCTCTGACACAAACAAGGCTTATTTTTACATTTGTGATTATGCCTAATACCCACACGTACTGAATACCACGCTTCTAACAGAAGATCTTGGCCCTGGAGATGAAAGGAGCGGGAGCAAAGTCAGCTGGCTACCTGTGGAAAGGGGAAGGACAACTACTGAATCGAAAGCAACTGATCCCACGCAGCCCCGTCTTCTGCAGGGATTAAGCTCTCCCAAGTCTGCACGCACATCCTCGGTGGGGTGGAAATTTTGACAGCTCATCTCCATGCCATGAGAAGAGGCAGGATCACAGGATAGTCTACGCCACAGACTGAAAGACCTAGTAAATACCCCATGAGTACAACTGTTGTATCAAAGGGCAGGAGATCTCTGTAAACAAGAGGTGCTGAATCACAGGCTAGGTTGTTCCTGCGTGACATTGTGTCAGTGCACGACAGACGAAACTGGGTGAAAGAAGAACTTGGTTTTGATCTTGCCAGGGCTGATTTGTTCTTTCAGGTTCAGAGTCATGAAGTGGGGAATGTACGCTCCTATTCTTATCTTCCAAGTTTCCCAAGTACAGTCGTCGTTCTAACTTCTGCAAATAACCAAATCCAATAGATCGCCTAGCAAACTCCAGTATCACAGAAGGAAGTACAGAAACAGAAATAGAAACCAGCGTCGGGGAATCTGTATGCTCAGACGGAGGCTGAACAAGCACACTGGAGCATGTCCCTGAAGCTGAGCTGAACTCTCCAAACCTGTACCTAGTCCCTTACGCTTTGTAGTTGAAAACACCCGTACGTACACATGCCTGAGGCTCAGCAGCAGCACCCAGGCCACCCAACGCACATCCTCGCTGAGCTCGTGGCCTCGTAGCCATCGCTGGGAAGTCGTCATTCTCTGCACTTCCATAAAAAAATGACCAAGCCTCCTGGCTCCGCTCCCCTGTGTTACAACGACGTCACAGCACAGCCGGCGCTCCGCTATGTTCGGAGCAGCTGGGAAAGCCCCAAGCCGAGCACGGGATACTGCGGGCACCTGGCGCGTTGGATGCCTGGTGCTCTTCCTGGGTGAGCGGTGGTAAGGGACACCGCACGCAACAACCGGGGCCTTGATTCTCCCCCCATACGTACAGCACAATGAGGTCTCTGATGTCCAATACTGCTTAGTCATTGAGGCACAGCAGGCTGTTGCAGCCCTCCCCTAAACATTGTGTAAGATGGAAAATGCCATTGTTTTTAAAGAGTAAGCAAAGAGTTGTTTTAGGAAGATTCCTATTTTATGTTGACCCGGATAATAATACATGAAGTACTTGCAGTTCTAAACAGTGAGGGTATTGTGTAAGGGTATTATAGCTATAGTCATTCCAAGCTTCCTGACCATGTTTCCCAGAAAACTAATGTAAGCTAAAGGACATCAGAAGGTTTACTAATATATTTTGGGGTTTTTTCAAACAAAGAGGAGGCAGTGCCCAGACCTGAGCATTATAGGCTAAGTACCTTGGGAGCCAACTCAGGGGAGCCAAACAATGGCTGAACAAATAGAAGAAATGTGCTTCAGATGTGACCCTGTTTGCTGGACAAATTCCTGTAAGTGACCTTTTAAGCCTCTCGGGGCAAAAGCAAGCTTTTCTGTAAAGGACAACTGTCCTCCCAGCACTTGCTTGGAAGCAAACATTGGAAATAAGTGAAAACTGCAGTGTTTTGCTCTGTAACCGCCCCAAGAAACCAGATCCAAGGTTTTGTTAAAAAAGACGATTTCATGCTAGTGTTTCTTTAGCTCCTGCTTTAACTATTGAGTCAGTGCTACAGCACTGCCTGAACAAGTCCGCTGGGTACTAAATATTCCCAAACCACTGATCCGACTTAGGGAGGTCACGGGCGAAAGGCCCTGCCACCTGTTCTCGCCTTACCTAGCGGCAAGCGGCCGTCATCTGCTTTTTTGGAACATGCTTACCGCAGAGACCTCTGAAGACCTTCGAAACGTGGAGCCCAGGAAGGTGATCACATCTTACAAGGAGGAAAGAAGGGGCCTTTGGGGACCGACGCAGGCAGCTGGGCAGCGAGGGAAGGGCCAGGGGGAGCGACCCCCCCGCCCGCACTGCACCCCGAGGCCGGACACGGCTCTGAAGCGGGGACCCTTCGGCAACACTGGTAGGGTCATCGGGCTGCCAAAGTGTTTGAGCTGCTTTAATAGGAATAATATTGACAAACCAAACGGTTTCCTTTTCATTAACGTCTTTCGTTAAGGTTTTTACATTTTCATTGAAAGGATTTATTGGCCGGATTCTGGGTGTGGTCGACATGAGGCAAAAATTCTCATTTCATTAAAAGAAATACGAGGACGAGTGATTAGGAGGCAGAGTTTCACCCAGCTGTGGCCAGATGCAGATCAATGGTTATGAGCCACGCTCAGCCCAAGAGCACTTGGTCCATCTCCTCACCTGGCGTGCCGAACCGACACCAACCCACCTGGTCCCGACCTCGCCGTTCCCCTGCGTCCGACCGGCCCAGGCTGCGTCACGTCGGCTGCGCGTCCTCTCGTTTGAGACATCCCGCTCTCGGGAGGCTCCTTGAACACAGAAGGGAACAGAAATGACAAACCGAGGAGGGGAAGAAACAGGGTCAGGGGAGTGGGGGCTGAGACCCTGTGGGGGAAAAGCACCTCCCTGGTCCCACACGTGTGACCGCGGCTGGTGGCACCTGAGCCCGGCCACGGGGCGCTGGGCCCTGTGAGAGGAGACCGGCCACGGGCAGAGCGGGCCGAGCTCGATTCCCTGGTGCAGGCAGCACGCTCGCCGGTGACATGGAGCAGGTCAGCGCCCCTCAGCAACCGTTTTCTGTAAAAAGAGGGATGCAACTTCTCCTCCTCCTGTCGTTTTGAGATTTCATTCCCGGAAAACCATGGGAGGCTCAGATAGAAACAAATGTGTACAAAGGAGGACTGGAACTTAACAGCGGTGTAAGCAAAAGCCAGTGCTGCATTCCAGCCGGTCTGGGTCTGGCCCGGCGGCATCACCAGCGCTGCGACGCCAGGCGGGCTTCGCGGCAATGGCTTTGTCCCGAGCATCACCGCCCCCATTTCCCTGCCTGCGCCAGGGTCCTCTCTCAGGTCACATCCTTTGGCACCCCAGTTCAGGTGCCCCCAAACTGAGCGCAGGTTGGTTTGCCCTGCACGCTTCAGCTCGCTCTCTGCTCCTGCTCTTGGACACGGCCAAATTCCTCACGCTCACCTCTGCTTCCCCGGCACAGCCGGCACTCTCCGTCTGCAGCACTGGCACCGGAGGAGCTCGGTCCCATCGCTGGGTCACTGCAGAAGTAACACATGCAGCAGTGAGGGATGAGTCTCGGGGGGAAAGCCTGGGCATGAAATGCAGGGGATTACAGTCAGGAGGAAAAAAAAACTACAATCAGGAGGAAAAAAGATGCACGCTTCAAAAGAAGATAAAATCGGCGCCTCTTTGGAATAGCGATGGGTGAATTCACAGGAGTTTGGTGTGCGTTAGCACTCCCCAAGTCCTCTCCCAGGGTGTCTGGAGGGCTCAGCCCAGCGTCGACCGCCGAGCAGCAGGGGAGCGCAGGGCAGGGGGCGAAGAACCACCTCTAGCGAAACAAAATTGCGGGGAAATCTGCAGGCAGAAGACCTGCCTTGTGACGAGGCTGTAAACCCAGGGCCGAGGGTAGCTGGAGTCTGTTTCGACAAGCAGGATCACGAGTCTGCACCGGTCACCTCCCCTCTGCATCCCTCTGCACACCTGAAAAATCCCCCCTCGGCTTCCTCTAGCGATCCCGGCTCTCCTGGTTTGCAGGGTTGAGTCAACTACGCATGACCTCACTAGAAAAACTCCCACTGACTCCTCAAACTAACATGAATCATTTACCTAATCCCGTTTCAAACCCTCCAGCACTGGGCCACCACACATAGCATTCTCGTTGTGCTAAAGCGTAACGTGTCTGAACCGCTCTTACGATGAGCAAGTCGGCTCCCGCCGCCGGCGGTTTCGTGGGTTTGAGGAGGTGCTGCCGCCCCGAGTTATTGCCACACCTGGCTGCAGCGAGAGGCGTCCGAGTCAGCCGTGGCACAGACGTAACACGCAGCCGTGCCTCAGCAGTTTAAATAAACCAGTGGTTTTGTGGGTTTTTTCCCGTTTTAAGTATTTGACAGCATAGGGTGATAGGGAAGCCCAACTCGGAGAACAGTGTGGGCTTGGGCCTTTTATGTAGTACTCATAGCATTTGGGAAAATTATCTTCTGTGTACTAAATATCTGAGTCATCCCCGGGAGAGAGCTACATCCACATTTAAATGTTACCATGTACTTGTCCTTAGCCACAGCTTATAAGGAAAGCAGTCATTTAAAGTATCAGGAAGAAGCTCACGCCGCCGACTGTTCCTCTTCTCTCTCGGGGCTTTGGAAACTTCAGTGAAAACCAAAAGGGGGTTTTATCCTCTCAAGTTATTTCACTTTTTCAACTAATTAAACTTACGATCAGTCCGAGGTTGGTCTGTGACCGCCTGCAGCGGTCTGGGCGCGAGGCAGCGGGAGCGGAGCCGGGAAGGCTGGCGGGGAGAGCGGGGGTCAGCCCGGCACAGCGCTCATGCAGGCTTTTCCGGCAAGGCCCGTTTCCTGGAAACCGAGCAGGACGCATGTGCTGGGGTGTTTGGATGCTGATGCAAAGGTCAATATTTACCAGAAAGATCCCCTGCTGTCACATCATCTGTGAGCCCACGTGAGGCGAAACGTCGCAGAAATGTGCAGAAATTCCAACCGACTCGTCATGAGGGGACCTGGGTCGGGGGGGACACTGCGGACTGCAGCAGCAGGGAGGCCTGGGGAGGGGTCTAGCGCTGCCGATAAACAGCCCGCAAACAGCACCGGTGCCCTAAACGTCACCTGCCTGGAAAGCTCCCAGAGGGACGCTCCAACCTGCCTGCGCTGGGCTGGAAGACACCAACACCCAAATGCACGCTGAGCCACCGCCAGGTCAAAACCACCTCGGCAGAGCAAGATAACAACAAGCGGGTGCTCACGAGACATCCTGGAAGAGCGAGTCACGCCGGTAGCACCGAGCTGGGGAGGAGCTGCCGGATGGCACAGGGCTTCCCCAGACCCTCGGTCCTGGTTGCGCTGGCCGAGGGCTGGAGGAGCCTGGCAGCGCAGAGCTCATCTCCTGCTCCGGCGAGCTGAGGTCTGTGGCCCCGGCTGCAGTCTGGCGTGACACACGGGTGACGCGCGCCCCTCGTCTCCCCTCCAAGGAAGGGTCGGACATGGTCGACCCACGCTCAGCGCTGGGAGGGCCACGGGGGCTCAGCAAGGCATCGCTCCTCAGGAGGACGGGAAGGCGCCGGGCGGCTCTCCTCACCCTCGCACCACCCACACGGCGGGTGTTTGACCCCTCGGAGTCGCAGCACTGGGACGTAAACTCTTGCACACCTCTGCGTGGGAGCAAGCCTACAAAAGCAGCCGCTGCATT
This sequence comes from Scopus umbretta, assembly GCA_013400535.1. NCBI lineage: Eukaryota > Metazoa > Chordata > Aves > Pelecaniformes > Scopidae > Scopus > Scopus umbretta. The sequence continues at coordinate 30,955 of VZTL01061808.1, read as the reverse complement.
TGCTTTATCTGAATGGCCAAAGGGTCTGTGCAGACTGCGGTCCAGGTGCATCGACACCTTTCTAGCAAGCAATACACAGAACAGCACTAGGAGGGCTGCCGTGGGGGAGATTAACTCCGTCTCAGCCAGACCCAATACAGACAGAGCACTCGTGATGTGAAATAAAAAACGCAAAACAAAAAAAAAAACGCAGAACACCCCTCCTCTGTGCTAGCTTTCAGCAGGAAGGATGTTTCCTGGGCTCTTCTCCAGGCCGGGGCAAGCCCAGCTGGGAGGACGTGATGGGAGAACTGGGGGGTCCCTGCCCAGTCTGTGCTTCTCAGCCGCTGGGCTCTGGCATCACTCAGCGTGTTGACATGGGGAGATGAGCACAGGACTGAGCACGGCTGAGCCACAGCCGCTCTGCTTTAACCTCTGCCGGTGCCTGGTCGGACCTGGACTCCCGTGGAGCCGCCAGCCATGTCGCAGCCGTGAGGAGCTGCCGGCGAGCAGCCACAGCTCAGCCGGGAGCCTGGGACCGGAGCTGGCTGCCTTCTGGCTCGCTGCACAGCTGGTGGAAGCCGCCAGCCCGCACCCCAGATTTTGCCTTGCTGGTGAGAAGGACAACACGAGGTGTCCTGAGACCCTGAGCTCAGCCACAGTGCCCCATGCGCAGTTCCATCTCAGGACTGAGGTCTTTTATCACAAAAACCACACAGGAAAGGCACCTCTTTCTCTGAAAAAATCACCCAACTAAACCAGCATCCAAGAGCATGATTCTTGCCAGTAATACTCTCATTTTCTCTCCTTCCCCCCCAACTCTCACGGTAAATATGTATTTCAAGAAACCAGGACGGTGTGGACAAAGAATGGGAGGCAGTTCCTGCACTAACAACCCTCCATTCCTGTTCTTCTTCAGACCAAGGACACTGAGTCCCCAGCGCTGAGTCAGGACTAACTGCAATGCAGCAGGATGGGAATCCCTTGAGGAGCCGCCGCCTTCAACCCATCAGCGCTGGTGTCCTGCCTTGCACTCTGCCTCGGAGAAAAGCATCATGCTGCAGCAGCGCTTTGTTTCTTACAGTACTCCGGTGGAAACCCCCCTCGTCTCCTGCCCTAGCTGCTCTTGGACCGTGCCATTGGCACTTCGCTGGTCCCAAGGGACTTGGAGTAAGTAATGCTTGGGGACTGAGCTGAAGCCCACTGGAATAAAGCAGCTCAGTAGGGAAGAGATGAGATGTGGTGGTAACTGAGCACTGGAAGGGGGAGTTACGGTCCCTTGTGCCGCCTCCGCTGTAGGATTTCAAGGCTGGGCTTGACAAAGCTGCAAGGGGATAGCCAGGATCAGTCCTGGCTCAATGCAGAGGTGTGAGCGAGGGGTCCCCTCTGCTGCTTTTCAGCCATTTGCTTCTCTTTGTCCCTGGCTGAACTGACCCAGGGCAATGTCAGGATCACTGAACTGCTTCATCCCCAGAGCCCAAAGCTGGGGTGAGGCAGTCACAAGTCTGGGCTCCCCAGTTGCAAGTCTGCAGAGCCAGGCAGGTGCGAGCCGACACGCAGGGACCCCAGAGCTCTGGAGCAGCGAGGAGCAGTGAAAAGGCAAGCGCTGCCCCCAGCATCGGCCTCGTTTATCCAGCCCACCATGGATGAACAACTTGTCATTGCAGCAGGAAGAGCCCGGGAAGCGTATGTGGGCAGCAAGGGGAGGTTAAAGTCCCCTCTTGTACTCGGTTATGTCAGCCTTCCTCGCACGAGGGAAGTGCGGGGGCACTTCCACATAGCACATGTTTCAGAGTGCTTTTAACAGCTGGGGGAAAATATTCTCTTTTTAACCACAAACTATTCCTGGCAACTACTCAGCTAAAAAAGAGCTGTAAAAAAGCCAAACTCATTCAAGGCAGAACATGTAGGCTATGTGTCATCATTGCTACAGGCTGGAAAATGCTTGAGAGTGTCACCCTTGTTGACTTCCCTAAGTGACATCTGCAAGTCTTAAAAAAAAACCCGCCCGCAGTCAGCACAAGTGCCCCAAGGCACAGCTCTTGGCTGACTAAGCGCCTCTTCGCTCCCGTGCGTCCAGGCGGCTCTAGGGACGGACCTGGGGCTCAGGGTGACGCGGTTGGGTTGACCCAAGGGACGTGAGCTTCACCCTGGCCGCACCGGGTGGCAAATCCCAGCGCAGCCTGGCTACATGCCGCTCACGCGCAGCCTGGCTGTGGCTTACGGAGGCTGGTTTCAGCGGGCTGCTGTGTCACGTGGACGGCTGATGTTGTGTGATCATGGGGTGAAGCAGGTGTAAAAAGCGGGCAAGGGTAAGCGGAGTCGGAAAGTGATGGTCTGGGACTTGCAACACCACTTGTCTCCTCCAAGTGAGACTAGGAAAGGACTCTGGTGACAGAGAATCATCTAGTAAAATAACTTCTTTGGTTTCTTTCTTTAGAAAACATCTCTCTCACATAGTATAAAAACAGGTAGTTCGGACATAAATTTAAAGCTGGCTGTACCAGTGACTTCAGGGGCATCCTACACCCAATGCGTGTCTCGGCAGTAAACTCCTTTCTCAAAACAAAGCACAACAAACAAAATGCAAGCGAAATCCTCTGTAGGAAATACTGTTAAATAACTAAAAAAAAACCCACAAAAAAACCCCAAACCCACCAAAACCAAAACCACAGAGTTTAAAGCAAAGCCAGGCAGTGACTAAAAAGGGGGAGCTGGGTTCTTCCCCAGAAAAAAATGACCCTGGCTGCATGTTTCTTTTCTGATAAAATATTGACCCTTGTTGAGGGCTGGAAAAATCGGCGGCCAGCGGCCAGGGAGCTGCCCCAGCCACTGGTGCAAGGATGCTGCTGCCGACAGCATCCCATCCCGGAGGCAGCGATACAGCCGCACGCGGAGCAGGACCCACCGCGGCTGCCAGAGCACACTTCAACTCTGACCCATCACTCATCTCTATGCTGCCTTTCAAGTTAGGTTTGGAAAGATTAATAAATTAATGAAGCCACAGAAGGAAAAAAAGCAAATTAAAAACCACCCGAAAAGTTCAGTTTGTGTTCTCAGGACAGGAGGAAGCGCTCGCGGACCTTCTCCTCGATGGAGTGCAGCTTGGCAGCTCGCAGCGCGTCCAGCAGCTCCTTGGTGACCTCGTAGTGCCCCTCCTTCAGCTGGGTGAGGAAAGCCCTGAACTTCTCCTGGATGGCCGCCCTGGTCCCCAGCGCCTGCTTCCTAGGCGAGTGCTCCAAGATTTGCTGCAGACGCTTCAGCTTTCTGATGGGGATGTTCTGGTACGCCACAAAGTCTATCATGGCTTGCTCACAGTCATCATCTCCTAGAGCCGGTGGGAGAAAATTGCCTGGAGGTTAAAGGGAAGGTGACCATGGGACCGCGGGACACCAGGAGAACAGGTCACGGCCCTACCGAGCCTCCCCATGGGACATCAGCCCAGAGAGGTGGTGGATGCCCCATCCCTAGAAACATCCAAGGTCAGGTGGGACGGGGCCCTGAGCAACCTGATCTAGTTGAAGATGTCCCTGCTCCCAGCAGGGGGGTCGGACTAGGTGTCCTCCCAAGGTCCCCTCCAACCCAAAGCGTTCTGTGATTCTGTGACATTGTCCTCACCTGGGCACTGCTCTCCAGCCACAGCTCGGACCAGGGGTCCCAGCCCAGCGAGCCCTGCCGGGAAACCTGCCGCTCACAACCCATCCTCCAGATTTGGGAGGGTATTTTAGCTCACACGGCCACGCGCATCCATGAACACGAGCTGGGGACCACCTGCCCGGCTCTGCCCACGCATGCAGGTGCCCAGGCAGAGCACGAGTCCCTGGCGGAGGATGCAGCAGCATCTGGCTTGCAGCGGGCTCGCCCTTTGCCTAAGTCAGGGGGAACGGGGAGAGCAATCAGCTCGTGCTGCTGGCAGGCGTGCAGTGGAACAAGCAGGTGAGAATAAGCATTCTGCAAGTAGAAAAAGTGAGGTTGGAAGGAGGAAAGCACCAAATACGGCATCATTAACTGGCCAAGGCCTGTCTCTGCCAGCTAGCTGCCCTGGAAGGCTGGGTCCAGCCCTCGCCACAGGCTGGATTTCCCAGCAGCAGCCCATCCTATACGGGGCAGTTAGAAAACAACGTGTAAAAGTTCCTTTTTTGTAATTTTTAAAAAAGTAAATATACCTTTTCCATGTTCCTCCCTGCCAGGGAGTAGGGGAGGAGGGGAAACTCCAGAAAAATGGAAGTAATTGCAGTATTTACACATTATTTTTCCTGAAAGTTACTATTTTCCCATGCAGATTTTTACATCTCGGGACAGGACAAGCCCCAGGCGTAGCCCAGATCAGGGCTTTTGGACAGACCCGGTACCAGCTGGTTAGAGCGCTGCAGGAGTGCGTCCAGCATAAGGAATGAAATCACAAAGAATTTTCAAGAGATCAAGGCCAAATGATTACTCAGTCAACCCCAGGTTTGTGCCGTTGTAAACTGGGAATGGTTTCACTGGTTATAGTGGTGTGGGTCGGGCTGGGCTCCCTTGCCGAGACTCTGCCTCTTCTGCAAACTCCGGGTTCACAGGGAATTGCTCCTGCAATTGCCGTTGCAGCAGGCAGGGAGGCAGGTGCCCACGCACACCCCGAGTGAAATCGTGACGAACCCGAGTTAAAAATACCCGGTGGCTCCCATTGCTCACGGGCCTGCTCTCGCTCTATAAATAGCTGAAAGGCCAATCTGGCCGCCGGTGCCGTTGCCTAAGGAGCGACAGCGCACGTGCTGCTGACGCTGCTCTCACCTGACTGCCTCCCCCTCCCTGGGACCACATCCCACTGATGACAGAGCTTTCTATCTTCCCTCTCCGGCGGGATCACGTTCCTGGCAAGGAGCTCAAGGCATGAGTCAGGCTTCGTAAGGAGAAATGCCCCGCGTTGGCTGTGCTAGGGGAGGACGGAAAGGCAAGAGCTCCTCCGGCACGCTGCTGGGGGGAAACAGCCTCCTTGCTGTGTCACCACAGGGGAGAAGCTCTTATTGAAGCTCAAGCTTCACCTTGATGGCAGAATTAAATTTTTTACAGTGAGAAGAGTCAATCACCGGGACAACCTCCCCAGGGATGCAGTGGAGTCCCCATCGCTGGAGGTTTTTAGGACGTGTCTGGACTGGGTGCTGGATAATATCATCCAGGCTTCCTTTCCACTGAAAGGTTGGGCTGATGAACTTTCAAAGTCCATTCTAGCCCAGGCTGTTCTATGGCGCTCCGATTGATTTTTTTTTTTTTTTTTTTTTTTTTTTTTAAGTCCAAGGGTGCAGGTTCACTGGCACCCAGATCAGTCACGTGGAATTTGTCTCCCGTGTATCTTGGCTGGATGCTCAGGGTAGAGTGGGTGGTTCGAAATGACTGCCTGCCTCACTTCAACTGACATCAGGCCCTTGAGATGGTTTTCAGTCCCTTTCTCATCCTTGAACTTGTTGGGGTGCATGTTCCAAAGCACCCCCAGAGCCAGCCCATTGCTCTGCCCTTCTCCTTTGCCCTGGGCTTTTGCCAAGAAAGGTTGGACCAGATGATCCTTGAGGTCCCTTCCAACCTGGTATTCTATGATCCCATGATCTGTGCCCACTGGCGGCTCCTGCCCAACCTTCTCCCTCCACCGAGGCTCAGCACTACGTTTGCACTGTCACGGTGACACAGTTGACATCACCTATCTACTTTTTCACCTGGCAGGCCAAAATCCACCCTACGCTCAGTTCCGATGTACCTTGGACGCTGCTCCCTTCAACCTGCACGAGACAAGGTTGCAGCTGCAATAAAAGCTTCCTGGAAAACAGGCTGAAAGCCCGGGAGAAGCAGGAGGAGTGCCAGGAGCCGAGCTGGCTGGCTCAGCCCTTCACACCTGCCTGCTTGCATGACCGCCAGCCGTCGGTTATCACTGCGAGCTTCCAGTTACAGCCAAACAGCTGCCAAAACTGTCGTCACATCCCGGCATCCCAGCCCCTGGTAAGAACCAGCAGGATTTCACTGCCAGCTCTTTGTTCTCACTGAGCAAGGAGCTTGCATGGGCTTTGGCTGAGCAGTGGCCGTTGCTTAAGCCCTGCACCCTGTCCTTGCCCTACGGGACTGACCCAGGAGGGGGAGGAAGGCAGACAGACTATATTTTATCGGTAATTATTATTAATTATGGATCACTCCATACTTTTACAAGCTATTTCACCTCATTTTGCATTTACATTGGAAAAAGTCGCCAGAAAGTTCACTCTCGCCCTGGCAGCGTCGTGGTCCCGGCATCCCCCCCTCTGCCCGCAGAGCTGCTGCTCACCTGGTCCCTGTGTGCTGTTGCTTCTGCCCCGTCTGCAGGAGGTGCAGAGGGTGTCGTGGTACTGGTTGCCCTGCACGTTGATCACCTTCCCCTGCTGCTCGCAGTCCTGGTGTGGCTGGCACGGCTTGGTGCTGGAGTTGGAGGAAGAGAAGAAGCCGCGGGGGCAGGCACGACACCGGGTGTTCTCGAAGGGCGTACCTGCGCACGGGGAGGCAAGGGGACGGTCAGCCCAGGGTGACAAGCTGGCAAGGGAGCAGTGGCAGGAGCTGGGCACAATGCCGGCAGAGCGAAGAGAGCCAGACACCATGCGAGCACAAGGGTGCTGTTTTGGAAAGGATCGCTGCCTGCAACTCCCCTGGGAAGCATTCACCTGTAGGGCAAACAGCAGTGCTTTCCCCAGTCGTTTCCCAAGCCAAAGCATTCAACACGCACCTCCTGGGAAGGAGATACCAGCCGGGACGATGGCAAGCTGAGTGCCAAACCAGCCCTTTGATTCACAGCAGGGACAGGAGGCTCCTGGCCAAGTGAAAGTAAAAGTTGCCGAGAAGGTGAAAGCTCTGCTCGCTTCTGCAGCGCTGCAGTTTCCCACCCAGGCTCCGGGCCAGGCCCGCCGCTGTTTCGCAGGGACGGTGCCACATGAGCGCGATTGCACCAGAGTGTCTTGCACATTCTTTGGGAGAAGGGGGAATGGCCCTGGTAGCAGCAAATTTCACACCCCTTTTCATCTCCTCTTCATATACTCTCTTTGGCTTTACCAGGAGAAGCCCTAGCCAGCTCTGCTGATGACCCGAACACTGAGTCACTATTTGCAAATGGAAAAATCCACAAAAAGCCCACGTCCCCAGAGGAACCGCACACGGATCAAAGCACCCAACCCGAAGGCCAGCAAGGTCTGCCCACAGCCCCGCGGCCACCGCTCCGCAGCCTGAGGGTCCACATCGTCCCCATCCACAAGCGCTCACAGCCCCAGGGCTCTGCCCAGCCACGCGGGATGCTCGGGCCTTGCAGTGGGGTTCAGATGTCTGGGCTAGGGTGCCTTCATTCCCCACACAAGAAGCCATTTGTAAGTAAATAATAATAACAACAAAAAATTGACTTCTCAAATGTCCCAGCTTGCTCGCATGGCTCCTGGGACATACAGCCAACCTTCCAGCCAGATTTAATGTTTTAATTTCAAAGGGCTTCCCCACGTTGCTTGGAGACCTAGTTCACCTTTTGCTGCATTACTGCATTTTGAAACAGTCGCACCCTATAGAAAAATTAAACTCTGAGCCTCAACCACAAGCATCGGCTGAAGACAACAGGTGTCTCCCCTCTGGCCTGGGAGCCTGGAGCTCTTCTGTGCCACACATGGAAGGACTTCCAAAACAACCACACTTCAAAGCAAGAAGCAAGGTAACACTGGTTTTGCTGATGCTGCTCATGCTGTTCTGTTGTATCCAGCTGTGGTTTCCAGACAGAGCCCAGTCCTCAGTGATTCAGGGGAGAGCAAGAGCGAGATCTATTTGTAGGTGCCTTCTATTTTTAGACCGTATGCACACGTACAAATGGGACTGGGCAAATTTGTGCTGGGGAAACAATGGAAAAATAACCCCCCTAAAATCTCTCATGACTTACATCTCACCAGGGGACGGAGTCTCAGACTCTTGAATCTCCCTCAGACATGAATCGAAACAAGGCTGATTTGATGGTTTTGGAACCTGTCCATGTATCCGTTTCATGTTTTGAACACAGGCTCTCCACATTGCTCAATAAAAACTGCAAAACCCAGCCCCAGAGCTACACACATTCACCAGCCCTGCCCTTGCATGGGCAGCCCTTTTCAGTCCAGATAATTACCATTCCCCATCCCCTGGCTACCTGCCTGCAAGAAGAAGGGAGCTGACAGAGGAGCAGGGGCTGCTCGGACCTTTCCACCTGCCAAGAGCCCTGGCAGGGCAAGCTGCTGCTCCAGGGACAGGTGAATCACGGCCCGGCTCTGCCTGCTGCGGCAGGTGAAGCCGGCAGCCAGGATTGCCGCATCCCGTCTAAGTGTGGTGCCATGGGATTTCAAAGGCTTTCAAAACAAAAGCATGTTTGGGGGGAAACCAAAAAATCGCTCCTTGGAAAAGAGACCAGGAGTGGTTTCGCACGCCAGCAAGGACAGCACCGCGCTGGTTAGCAAAAAAGGAGTGAAGTCAGGCTATGGGCAATCATCAGCCGCTTTCTCCTTGATTTTTAGCTCCAGCAGAGATTTCGGGATGACAAGGGCCTCGCAAGCGTGCGCACCACTGCCGCAGCCGCCTGGCTAGGGTACTTACCCAGTTTCTCTACGCCAGAGCCCGGCGGACACTCGGAGTGCCTGATGCAGAACTCCATCTCCGAGTAGTAGCCCTCCTGGCACTGACAGACGCGGTTGTGGGTGGAATTGCACTGCTGCGCCTCCACCTGCTTCTCCTCACAGATGACGTTACAGTAACGACACTTCTCCAGGTAGTTCCAGTACTGCGTGTAGTGCAAATCCGGGCAGGGTTTGCACACTGTCTGGCTGTCCTTGGTGCAGTGCTGTGCCACGAAAGTCCCCGGCGGGCACTGCTGGCAGGTGAGCTTCTCGTTCGTCACAGCATCTTTCCACTGGTACGTGGGTTGGGTGCCGGAGCCGAGCTCCGCCAGGAAAAGGAGGAGAGGGGCAAACATCCACTACAGCAAAGAGAGCGCAAAGAGCCCTTAGCTCGTCCTCCCGCAGGGGCAGAAGCAGCAAACATGGCTGCTGCGTTACAGAAGTTGTTACCATTGTAGATGCAAGAATTATTCTCCCATGTTGTGCTCTCCCCAGCAACAAAGCAACGGTGGTACCGGGGACCAGCCGCTGCCCCCCATGTGCCTCTCCATCACCTTCCACCTGCCATCCCAGCTGACAAAGCATCCTTCCCAAACCCATTTTGCGGTGCCTTCACAACCCCTTTTCCCTCTTTCAGTGCTAAAAGCAGCTCCAGCACGTTCTCCTCCTCTTTTCACACCAGTATGTTCCCTGCCATTTGAGGTGAAACCTTTGCAGGTCAGGAAGCAGAAGGGGATTTTTCCAAACTAGCAAACACAGGTGTGCTCCAGAAGAACTCAGAACTTTTTTGGAAACCCAGATATTCAATATAGGACCCGAGAATCCCAGAGCTTTAATCATCCTCCCTTTCCTTTTCAAAGCACACATACCCAACCTTAAAAGCAGCTGATACTTTACCTTGGATGGATGCCTTAAATTCGGCACATGGCAGGGTAGCATAGCACTGAGGGCTTCCGAGCACCAAGGGCTGCCGAGTGCCATGATCAGAAACGTGGGGAGCAAGCGAGGGTTCCTTGAGGCTGACTCTGGCTCCGAGGACAGCGGCTGTTGGAGCTCCTCTCTGCAGCAGCAGTGCTGATCCAGCTGTCCAGCTTTAAAGCAGAGAGACGGGTAAGGACTGTTATGAAAGGCTGAGTGTTCCCGTCTGCTTTTCAGACAGTCCTTCCTCCGGGGGAGATGCCAGCTCTCCCCAGCCCAGGCACAGAAGCAGCCTTACGCCGCGGTGGCTCAGCGGCAGAATGCCGTGACCGCGCTCCTGACACACTCATCGCCCCGACATGCATAAAGGCGCGGAGGAGGAAAGTCATCCCCAGCCCGGGAGCAGGCGGGACCCGCAGCAGCGGCTGCGGCCAAGGAGGGAGCAGTAAGCAGGCGAGGTAGCGGAGCAGCAGCCAGGACTTCCCACCCATCCCTCCCCATCCCATCCCATCCCATGGGAGCGGCTCCCTGCCCCGCATCCCCAGCCCTTACCGCACTGTGCCGTGCCGCTCCCCTCGGCGGGCAGCACCTTTATAGCCCCAGCCCTTGGGAAAGACCCTCTTGCGCAAGCGGCCGGCGGCACCCCAGCCCGTCCGGCCTCCTCACTCCCTCCCGGGCACCGGCCATGCCTGCAACCCGGCGCTCGCCGCTCTCTGCCCGCTGCTTTCGCTCCCCTTTCTGCTTTTGCATGTACGAAGCGGAGCTCTTGAGGCAATCGAGTGTATTTACCTACGCGGAGCAAGGAGGGAGGTGGGATTTGCGCTGCTGCGAGTTTTGCAATGGTACATTGAGGATTTTTTTTTTTTTTCTTTTTTTTTTTGGCTGGGGAAAGGCAGGGAAATTCCCCCATGAACGCTCTGTTCCCTGGCTGTAAATGTTTGTAACTTCCCAGTAACAGCGTTTGTTGCTCACTGTTGGGGGCACAGTTTGCCCCCAAACACAGCCCAGGTGTGCCATCGCTCGCCGTGGCTGCAAGCGGCGAAACCGGCGCTGCGGGGCTGTTCCGGCTGAGACGCGCTCACCCCGGGGCTCCGGGGTGAGACCCCGTCCTGCCTCCCGCACACCGCGAGGGCACCAACCCTGCTACAACAGCCCAGGTGTTTTTAGTAGTTAGGCAATGCATTCTTGAAGCTGGCTCAGAGCTTCAACTTTCTCCTTTCAGGAGCACTGAGGATGACATTCGAACTCTAACACGAAAACACTTGGAGTTACCTTTAGTGGGACAACAGCATCCAGCGGCTGAGGAGGTCGGCATTTAAATATCTTACAGGTGACACTTTGCCATACATCTTGGACCCTGCAGATTTCAATGGAAATTGAACTTAGCCTTACAGGTACAGCGTGTGGCAGAGCCACCTGGGAGTGCAGTTACCAGCGCCTGCTGGCCCTGCACTGCCCCTGCTTAAATGCCAGACTCAGGTACTTTGTCCTTCCGCCCTGTCTCACCAGATTCCCTCTGACGGCAAGGAAATGCAAGGGCACCCCTGCAAAGTGCTTTATGGGCTAGGATGGCACACGCTGGAGAGCTCGCTGTCCCTCCGCTCCAGCTGCACCTCCTCTGGTGCCCCTGCACCCCAAGCACAGGGGGCAGGAGGAAAAGCACAGCATTTACCTACTTTTTGGTGTAAAAGCAGGAGAGCTCCTTGCCGAGCCCGTGAATTGCACAGCGTGCTCTGTACCTGCAAACCTGCCTTTTCGTTTCCTCCCAGACACCGTCTGTCCTATCAGGAACAGTGCCACAAGGCAGAGAAGAAGGGGAAAGCTGCAACCGATTCCAAACAGCTAGCTGAGAAAGAAGTTAAGCTTTTTTCTTGTTCTTAAACTTTCCAATCAATGGAAGAGAAGAAAACACGCCTCTGTACAAGTCACATACTAACGCGCAGAGCACTCAGCTGGATAATCGGGCGGTTTCTGTACTACGCCCCATTCGTGTCACGGTTTGCCATCTTCATCTATGAAAAGGGCAAGGGAGCGTGCTGCGATCGGCACGCCGGGCTGCTGCCACTGCCCATCGCACACAGCCCACCGGTTCCTGGGTCACAACCTCCTCGTGGCCTCTCCTACTGGCACAGCCCGCAGCTCCCGGGATGCCCAGCCGCCCCCTTGCCTCAGGCAGGGCTCTGCCATCCCTGGCTTGGCGTGCTGAACAGCAGGCTTGCGACTAGGAAAAAACCCAGTCGGTAGGTTTTATACCAGTAGAGCACCACCACCCGTACCATTTCTCAAGATAAAGTCAGGATAACAACCATCAGGTGGCGAAGCCTTGCTCGCTCTGAACAAAAGCACGTAAGAGACCAGCCAGAAAACAGTAGCCAGTCCACAAAGACACTTGCTTAATACGCACAACGTCTCAAGCATTGCCATGTGGAGACACTGAAGGGTCTAAAATATCCTCCCATGAGTCATTTTCTGTGCAACTGCTGCTTATAGCCTCGCGGCTCTCGGGTCAGGCTTTGCTGTCTGCTCTGAAGACCTCTGATGAAGAGGATATGGACTGTTTTTATAAGCCAGCCCAACACCCTCTAAGCAGGCTTTTTGGCAGCTGTCACAATTTGTATTTTTCTCAAGCATCTCCAGTTTCCATGTATGTTCTCTGCTCTGCCGGGTAGCTCGGGCCACTGAGAGGTTATGAGTATCAAACACTAAATACAGAAAAATTTAGTTTGGAAAATTTTGTACTCTGTTTTGCTTTGGGAGGCCCAGCACTGCAATGGTGGTGTTCTTTAAATTTTTTAGAGTTGTTACACATACAGCCGAGCTGTGGGTCTGAACCGCAATCCTATATAGCAGTATCCTCCTCCTCTGCAAGAACCAGGCTCCTTATGTCCTCATCTCTCAACACTCAGTGCTCCCAAATATTCTTTTCACACTTGTTCCCTCCATGCGTAGTCGCATCTATTACGTTAATATCATCCCATGTTTACAGCCCAGGCACAAACACCTTGCTTATCCCCAGACACTATCTAGAAGGTGTCCTGAAGAGTAACGCGTGCTGTACCCAGAGCAGGTGCATGGGCAGTTGTGCTCAGGGAACGGGGAATGGAGAGCTCGTCCCGAACAGCCTCCCCTCATCCTCCAGCACCCCGCAAGGAGGAGGCAGCACCTCATTCCCAAAGAGACTCTCTGAACAGGCATTCGTGAATAGTCAAAACCAGACCATGCACTGAAAAAGCAAATGCAAAGTCCCTGGAAATGCAAAGGAGCCACAGTGAGGAGGTGAGAGGACGGGGAGGTTTTTCTCCTCAGGAGCCAGCAGCCAAATCATTTTGCACATCACTACAGAGAATTAACGTTTGAGCGTTTGCCTTCTGCGACACCAGAAAGAGCCTCTCGCCTCCAGCTGTCAGCCGCTGGCTCTGCTCTCCTGTCCCAGATGGTAAATCTCTTGGACTTCATTCTGAACGCTGTTAAGGATCAAACCTACAAGAGCTAAACACACAATCTCCAAGCAAAACAAACAAAAAAAAATCAAACCCAGTTTTCTGCTACCCAGAAGGAGAACTCAACCCCGACGATGAGAAGGAATGCAAAGCTCTTTCCAGTAAGATCAGTTTCTATCCATTACGGTTAAAGAAAAAACTCTGACTCTCGCTGGAATCAAAGGGGCTCAATGTTTCGGTCCGAGAGCGCCGTTGCATAAGTGGCGGGCATGGGCCGCGTTTGTTTGCCCTCTACTCAGAGCAGGTGATGGGCTGATTTTCACAAGCCGCTGTAAAATGGATTTTAATTCCACTGCTGGTTTCTCTCAGTCACTTGTAGCTCCCCAAAGTAATCCTGATGATTGGTAACACCTTTTGACATAATCCCTGGGCCAAGGACTACTGGGGCTTTGCTTCGTCAGTATGCATCATCTCAGTAATTAAATGTATCAATTAATCTCCCAGCACGCCCCTGGGACTTCCTTCAGGACTGAGGCACATCCTCTTATGGATATTTCTTTCAGGTGAAACTGGCCACTAGTTTGAGTCAAGCAGGGAGCCCCGCACTGCAGCTTATCTGGCTGGAGAGTTTAAGCGTGAACCTCTTTTGTCGGAGGCTCACCCCGTCCGCGGACAGCCTTGGCGCAACAGCAGCGCGTTTCCTTTTCTGGTAGGCAGAAAGCCAGTCTCAGTTTTCCTACCATGGATTTCACACGGTTCTTTTGCCTGTTCAGCCCTCTTGCTGACACATCTAAACTTTTCCAAGAAGCTGCAACAGAAATCAGGTCATCTAGCCTTTTGCAAACTTTTGAGTCGGTTGATGTGATGAACAATCATACTGTGACATTTGTAAAAGGATTACTCAGAAGTAATCTGAATGGCTTAATTTCTTCCCTGTCTCCCTCCGTATTCTACTTCGATTGAAAGAAAATGGCCAAACCACATTAACACCCCTTCCCATGCTGCCTGCTCAGAACAACTGCTTACACCTGTTAACGGACAGCGGAACCCACGAGACATACAAAGCCAACGTAGGCGGCACATCCTGGCTGGCACCGCAGGGCAGTCCCTGTATCCTGCTCAGGATAACTGCTGGGACGGATGCAATACGCCAGGAAACTCGAAGTACGTGGCTCCTCACCGTACTGCAATGTAGCATCATCAATAAAGATTGTTCCAAATTTAACAATGACAAAAATTGGTCAGGTTGAGATTTAGAGTGTGAAATACCACGCCAATGGGACAGAAAGGGCTTCCCCAGGCAGCCTCTACCTTTTAGAGAGATAGGAGTCTGGCAGAAGAACGCCCTTCCATTCATCTTTTTCTGTCTGTTTTCACTTGCCCAACAAGCCTCCCAGAATGGGTTTATGGGCTCACTGCCTGACCACTGGAAAACAACCGCTCGCCCTTCTCCTGACTTTCTGACCTGCGGAGGTAGCTTAGAAAAGGAGGAGTTCAGCATCATATTCTCATGGCTTGGATTTCACTTCCCCACGCAGGGAATAATTTCATACTTCTGAGAGCTTCAGGGTGTCCAGCAGCACTGCTTTTCAAAACTACTCTTGCAAAATCAGGTTTCTCACTAATATTTAGAGGAAAAATCTGAAAAGCAAAGAAATGCCTCACTCTCCATCAGCAGCCACTTCTTGAAGCAAAAACACAGTTCATCTCTTTCCTGACAAAACTACTCCTTTGTTATTTTTGGTCTCTTTCCCAAGTAGAAAAAAGTCTTTTCAATGACACACCACTAAAATTGGAGACAATATTCCGGGTATCGTCATGGCACTGAAAGGCAGGGGCAATAAAGAGAGATTAATATCTACTTCCTTCGTGATCTGTAACTCATGTGTCATTTGCTTCCCAAAACAAGCAAGGAGTGTCCACGATAGGTTTCCCTCTCCCTGAGCACTCAGTAGTTTGGATCAGTTCCTCTAACCACTTATAACAATGTAGATTTTTCTGAAACAATTCTTGTTTTCACTTTCTGGTCTTTATAATGTCCTGTCTCTCCTTCTTGTAAATTCAACCAGTTCCGAGATGACAAGAGATCGCTATCTGCAGCACATCCTAACAGCTGGTTCCTGGAGACCCTCTTCTTCAAGGTTTCATTGGAAGCAGCTTTATTGCTGGGGCAGGGGCGGGAGGAAGCAGCACTCTAAACACATTTAGGAGGACCATACTGATGTCATGACAGATTCAGTGACACACAGGCCTCTGAACTTTTCTTGGGAAGATGGGGAGTGGAAATGCGTGAGCGCAGTCCTTTGTGAGAAGTGACTCTTGAGCAACCTGCTATGGGGAACGTGCGGTCAACACAGTGCTCAGTTACTGGGCAGAGGTTGGAGAGCTGGGAAAGGGAAGGGCCCAGAGGCCCTTCAGATCACGTTGCTGCTGGGCATCTGCTACAAGCCAGGGAAGGTTGCCCTGGAAGCCCCAGCAAAAACACTCACCTAACAGGTCATGGGGCTGCTATTTAGTGATGTCAAGTGATCTACACAGGTAGAGACCTTGAGACCTACCCTCAAGTTCAGAATTGTGTTCTCCCACAAGAGGAGTTCCTTTGGGTTTACCATAAAACCCGGTGAAGACCAATACCACACAAAAGCCTATCTGCTCATCACTGGTCAGGGTTGCAGCTGCTTGCTTTTTTTTTTTTCCTTTAATTGATGGGCATAACTTTTCAGCAAGCCTCTCCAAGACAGGTCAGGAGGGGCAGAATCATTAAATTCTTGTTCGTTATTAAAACTAAGTGACGAGCAGACAAGCCACAGACAAGGACAACTTCCTGCAGGCTGGATGCTCTCCCATCATCAGTACACGTTGGCATCCATCTGTCCTGCCTGAGGAATGCCGACAGCAGGAAACCAGATTTCCAGACCGGCTGCAGCGCAACCCTCACTACACCAGAAAGCAGCCACAAAACCAGACCAATTCCAAACCGATTGCATCTGCAAACAGCAGATTCACTGCTGGGGACATTGAAGTGTCTCAGGGTGGGTTCAGCTAGTAACAGTAAACCTCTGTTCAGGCGGGTTCCGCATGTAATAGTTAATCTCTTCAGCAAGATGATCTCACTGCTGAAGAGTGCAAGAAGGAACATCTGTATCTCTTGACGGCACTGAGGTATTTTTAACATAGTTCCTCTGCCCCCTCTCACTAACAATGGAGCATTCCCAATTAGGAACAGTCTCCAGAACTAAAACAGCTCCAGCGGCAAGGAAAAAGCTGGAAAACTATTCCAGTTGAGTGGGGAGGAAAAAAAAAAAAAAAAGTGTAATATTGTTTGTTCCATTTATATATGTATTTCATTTAGTCTTGCTGCATCTTACGGCATTTTTGCAGCCTATAGCAGACAATTTCCATCAGGCAAACCTCAACAGAGCCATCATTTCACTCGCTCTCTGAAGATGTTCAAAGCTCATGTGCCGTGCTGTGGTTTCCCTCCAGTGGCATAAGCAGTAAGCTGCAGTTCTCCCCAGGGAGAGAGAGGTCTGCACAGAGCGGACACGGGACTGAACTCTCTTACCACTAAATAACGTTTTACTGCTCACTGCTCCCAGCCTTCACTCAGCTCTCAGACTTCCCCTTCCACTGCTGGCCCACGCCGAGAGGACGCACCGAGAATTCAAAACGAACATCCAAAAGGCGGCGCAGGGACCTGCTCAGAAGCAGCTGCGAGCCTTGCCCCACACGGAGAATTCAGACTGCCCTGAAGCGGCCGACTGCAAAACATCAGCTTTGGCCTGATCTGCTTTCCCCTGAGAGCACCAGCTTTTTTTTTTTTTTTTCTTTCTTTCTTTTTTAAACTTCTGTTATGCAACAGTTATTGCTATACTTGTTAAAAAAGCCAAAAAGAACAAATGATGATAAAGAACACTCAGGGCACAACTTGTGGAGGTGCAACCTCAACAAAAAACCCTTGACCAACAAGTAGTCAAGTATGTTTCAGGTATGGAGTTGCTTTGGTTTTGGGAAACAAAGCGGTCTTCCGTATTTCTGGTGTGATTTCAGACCAGCAAGATGTAGCTTTTCCATCATTAAACACAACACAGTCAACATGCCACAAAACTTGGGAGTCCTTTTGAAGGACAAGAGTTTAACACTATTGCCCTCTTGACACCATCACTCCAAATCTTTTTCTGTTCATTTTCACAACACATATAGATACATACATTTTTTCTGTAATTTTTCCTGCTTACATTTCCAATATCTAGGGCTTTTTTTGCATTATTTATTCTTGTTTTCAAAGTCTAAACCACTATCAGTAGTGCACTGAATAGATCCGTGGATAGAATATAATTCGATTTAAACATGTCAGAATACATGCTAGCCCCAAATTACCTTCATTCCTGTGTAAATCTTCATTATTTCTAATTATTAGTTAATGAAGTACAGAAAGTTCCTGTTTCACTGCCATTTACGAACACCACTTTTCTTGTTCTTCAGATAGTCTGACCGCAGTGAGCCCCGACTTGAACACGCACATGTTATTTGATGTTTTAATGCCCAAGAGGCGCAGTATCACACAGGCTACTGGGTTGTTTCTATGTAAAGTGGATTCCAAGCTGAAAAAATAAATTTCTCGGTGAGGACCAATACCGCAGCAACCATGAGATGTGAAGTGACACCAGTTCTGAATTCTATAACCAGGGGAAATAAGAACCTTTGAAATCTTTGTTAAAATGCAGCTCACCTTTCAATTCTAAGTTATCAATTACTAACACAAAACTTTCCAAAATTCCATTTGTATGAAAACCACCTACAGGATGAGGAAAAACACACCCCTAAAATTATTAAAGAATATAATATTTCAGAAAATTCTGAAAACTTATGCTGTATGAAGTGTCTCTGCCATCACAGCCCCAAAATGAATTAGCAAGGGAGAATACGATCCTTTGCTCATTTCTATCAACCAAAATATTCAAGTGTTAAAAATCCCACAGTATAAACCTCTCCACTTACTCCTGCCAGGGGCATTGGGACTCAATACCCAATGTTTTTATATCTGGTAAAAATTAAAAATTTTTAAAAAAGAAAAAATCAAACAAAACCCAATTAAGACAAAAATAGTTTCATTTATAGTTTAATTTACAGCAGCTACTGAAGATTTAAAATTGATCCGATTTTTCGGGTTAATCACTTATGTCCACTACTCACAGAGAGTGGAAGTACTAAGGAATCTTTTTTAACCCATCTAACTTGATTTATTTTAAAGTTTTAAATCAGGTCCTTTTTCTTCTGGGAAACGAAACACCAGATAACAGAGGCAGAATGGAGATACCAGCACTGAGCAGATAATACAGCCTCCTTAGAAGGATGTTTCCAAAATCCCAATACAATGGAATGACCCAGACTTCAGGGCGCAGAGTGGATGGAAGAGAGTGTTTCACTGTCCAACCACTGGAATTTGTTTTTAAAAAATCATCCTTTCAGTATCTTCTGCTATTGGAGACAGCAGCTGCTGCCAAACACCTAACAGTGTGTTTGGCAAACAGAAAGTGAATCACTTCTTCCAGGAACACCAGTGCAGTAAAGGTTGGTAGCGTGGCCTCCTTATTTAGCCAGCTCGGTTCCACTGTAGTACTACTGCTAGGGTTTTTCCAGCATCTGGTATTACCTGAAGGACCCATGAATAACAGCCACCTCCAGGATTCAAAATTTCAGTCTAAGCGTGGCCACAGTAGAATTTACAGGCTAACTGAAATAAGAAATTAACCTCCTTAGTTCCAACAGAAGGCAAGATTCTGCTTTGTCTCCTGCCAGTGGCGAAGGAGAGTGACCTTTCAGACCTGATCACCTTTGTAGGAAGAAATTATATGTGTTGGTGCACAGCATGTAATCTAGAGCCAAGGATCAAAGATATTTAAGTGATCCTTCATCCTGCTTCCGTTCAGGTTGAGAGCCAGAGTGCAGCGATTTCCTTCTGCTGATATGAAGTACTTGCTCTTTCCGACAGCGAGATTATGACCAGAAGAAAACTTGGATTAATCGTTGCTTCTTCACATCACTGTGGCACTCTGGGCACTTCTTCCTCATCTGTATAAATAAATGAACAAAATATGTAGATAATTTATTAAATTTCTCTATCAAGTTTGTTATTGTCCAATATGAAGTATAAGCCATGCTAATCATTAGGCAGTCTCCAAGATAGTGCATCTACTATTTTTAAATGCAGTGTTACCATGCAGTCAGTTATTTAACTGCTAGTAATAAAAGGAGGAAAAAGAAAGCCTCCCAGTGAAGTAGCAGCAAACGCTACAGCAGTTGACTGTTAATTACAGCCATGACCTAGCTGAAGACTACAACACAGGAATGAGGAAATACCAAGCCTGCAAGAGCTGTTGTGAAGTATAGACGTATTTGTTATTAGTAAAATCCTGTAAGATGGCTGATTAGTTCCGTGAACTCCTGCTTCCTCTTGCACAGATGAGAAGGAAATGATCTCCTGGCCATACCAGGACATCGATGATACATGTGGTCATGACGAAGAGTTCTGCAGGGGAACCAAGTACACGTATTTCTTCATACCACCACACACCTTCTTTGGTTAACAGCAGAAGACTGGGTACAAGGCAACCATTTCTCCACCCAGGGTTCAGTTTGCTTCTGCACCAAGCTTAAATTTTATTAGGCATTTGACCTACAGATGAACCCCAACTGCTCTTTTTATATCTTGTAGATTACTAGTAAAAGTTAAATGCTCTGCTTATTTCAAAAGTGAGATAGTAAAAAAAATTTCTTAAATTAACCTTTGTGAGAAAATTGCCAGCTCAGTAGGCTAAAATGATGGCTACCTACATCAGTGGCACAATGCAGGCTTCCCTACAGTATGGAAGTTAATCATCGTAACAAAAGGTGTAGACTGCAAAGTAGGTTTGGGCACTAGTGTTTTGATTCTAGAAACATTAATTGAAATACCATAAATGGAGGGGGAGAGGAAAACTCACTTTACCTCGCAGTAGACAGCGATTTAACAAAGAGCTCTGAAAATTTTAAGTGTAATATGTAACTGTGAAATCTTTTATTATTTGCTCATACTACAGATAGTCCAAATTAGAGTAACTCAGTCTCTCTGGAATACCTGCAAAAAGAGCAGGAATAAACAATGCATTTAAACATTGAGAAGCAGCAGGAGACCTCTGCACAGAAAACTGAAACCAAAAGCAACGTAGTTTCTGCACGGCTTCCCCTAACAGATTGAAAATCACCCAACATGTACTGGCACTAATCTGCCTAATATCCCTCCAGCTGCAGGGATTTCTGTCTGCTCCTCCAAAAGCTTCCAAAATTATTCACCATCTATTCCCCACCGCTAAGCTATTTCAGTAAAATAACAAATCGAAAAAAACCATCACAATTTGAAAAAACTAAGTCACTGCATTTTGAGCTGTTAGTCACTTCCTCACAGGACAATATGCGCCAAAGCGCTTTTGAACTGAAGAGACATAGTGAGTAACTTCATAGCAAAAAAAGTAAGTTTTCAAATCCAGCCCAGTCAGTGGTGAGAGAGCCCAGTGCCCTCTGATGAGAGTTCAGACCCAACACACATTAACGCACATTTGTGGCTCATTTCCTGCTGGTAAGGGTACCTCTACCGCAAACACAGCCCTGGCCACGAATGCAGTCAATTGTCCGTACAACCAACGCATGGGTAGGAATGCAGGTGGAAGTGTTAGGTGGTTCCTCTGGGATTGGTTTCAGAGAAACATGGAATAATCTTCCTCCTGTTTGCAATCCTTTGCTCTCGAGCAAGCTGTTCTTCCTTCTCACCTGCATGACTAGCAGAGAACAGTTTTGCCTTATCACTGGGAGAAGTGTCTCCCTCCACTAGTCCTCAAGCAATATCCCAAACTACAAGTAATTTCACTTTCCATTAACCAAACTACACTTGAATTGTATCATAAGCAAGCTAACGTTACTGCATACTGAGAACCATTTATCACTAGGAAGGTATGCCATAAGTTAGGTAAGAGAAGGTGTAAGACCACGTAGTTTCATGTTCTCCATAACAAAAACTATAGAATGTCAGTCATGCTGAGCCTTGAGGGATGCCTGAACAGTAGAGTAAAAGGTTTCAGCTGGTTAGAGGATGCTTCTTACATCCCTCACACCCAATAGTTTGTTGGTTCAGAGTAAGAAAAAAAAAAAATTCTTATAAATAAGGACTTTGATGTATTTTGTCTGTGGAGGAGGCAAATAGATCAGACTGTTGGCGTACGTAGACAGACTCCAAAAGTGCACTTATGAAGGTGTCCTGGTTTCAGCTGGGATACAGTTAAACCACAGCAGAAGGACAGGATATCCATGATGTAGTTTCTTGAGATCTGGAAGAATATTTTGTTTGTCCTTTTTAAACAAGTGGGGCATTAAACTGACCTACAAGAAGCAGGTTCAAAATGACAATAACGAAGAAGAGAAAAAAAGAAGAAGAGAAGAAGAAGAGAAAAAAAGAAGAAGAGAAGAAGAAGAGAAAAAAAGAAGAAGAGAAGAAGAAGAGAAAAGAAGAGATGGTTCTTCACAGAACACTTGGTTAAGCTGTGGAAGTGCTTGCCGTAGGACATGGATGACAAGTTGATTTGCATTCAAAGGGAATCGGAGGATGTGATGGAAACGCATCAGCGGTTTCTTAACACACAGAAGCAACCTTTGGCTCGGGGAGTTCTTGTGCTGCAAATAGCTTTGAGGCTGAGAGATTACCTGCAAGAATCATCACTTATGCCTGCCATGGTCTCTTATCCTTCCCTAGCCATCCTTTCTTGGCCACTGTCAGAGAGAGAATGCTGGGCTGGATGGACATTTACCCTGACTCAGTATATCTACTGTTATATTCTGACTATCTACTTCTAACTATATCTGTCTTTCCTGATCTTTACAAATTATAAGACTGTATAAGACCTCCTAGGGCTGTGGTATACTACCACAAAGCAAAGCTCTGATTCACCTTGTTAAGAAAAACACATATATTTTCTTTCCCCTGCCATCACCTGGTACAACGTGGGATGAAGTTTCACTGTAACTAGCAAGATTATTCAAGCAAGTGGCAGATAGGGAAGTCATTAATAACAAATGACCCATGAGGAATGACTCATTTCCTCAAACAGGGCTTTGTATTGGATACCTGAATAGAACAGAAAGAACTTCTAGTTGGAAAGGACCTACAACGATCATCTAGTCCAACTGCCTGCCCACTTCAGGGCTGAACAAAAATTAAAGTGTATTATTACAGGCATTGGGGCATTGACCACCTCTCTAGGAAGCCTGTCCCAGTGACCACCCTCTCGGTAAAGAAGTGTTCCCTAATATCTGGTCTGAACCTCCCCTGACACAGCTCTGAACCACTCCCACACATCCTGCCACTGGATACCAGGGAGAAGAGATCAGCACCTTCCTCTCCACATCCCCTCCTCGGCAAGCTGTGGAGGGGAATGAGGTGGCCCCTCAGCCTCCTTTCTCCAAACTAGAGAAACCCAGAGTCCTCAGCTGCTCCTCACAGGACATTCCTTCCAGCCCTTCCACCAGCTTTGTTGGCCTCCTCTGGATGCATTCAAGTACCTGAATCTGAAATGAAGTCTAATCTAGTAGACTAGACTCTTTTAATCCCTAGTTTAAGAGATGTGCGATCAGAAAAAGGAGCAATTAAGAAAAAATTGAGGCTGAGTGAATTCAGTGATTTATCTGTAAGCTATGAAAAATACATACTAACTTGGGGACTAAGGAGAAAACCAGACCTCAGAATTACCAATTTCAAGACCAAAACCACAGAACAGGGCAGTAAAATTGCTCACTGTACAACAGTTCTAATTTTGTGGAGTCTCAGGCTTACGAAACAACAATTACAAGTTACATCTTACTGGCAGAAGGAGAGAGTTTTTCCCCAGACATTTATAAAATAAAAATTTATGGTCTGAGATAACACAATTTCCCTGTGGGACAATATATGTTTGCCTAACCAGAAAAACTCTCCTGGGAGCTCATTCTGTTCCTCAATCCGAGTTGATTAAACTCAAGTCTGAAGCAGCAGAGATTATAAACACATGCCAGTAAAATTCTTGTCATGACTTCCCTAGAGTCTTTTCTGAAGTGGAGTATGCCGTCAGGTGTTCATTCCCGTTATACTTTGGCATAAAAGGAGCAACTGAGTATTCAGTGGTAATGCCTATTCGAGGCAATTGGTTTGACTGCCCGATCTGCAGCAAACATGAGATGCCTTCCTTTGGCTTTCTTGTACTTTCTTACGTATGTTCCTTAGATCCAATACTTTTAGATTTTAATGTTTTTAAAGAAATATGGCATAGCAGACTGAGGATGAAAATTAGTTGAACAGCTATTCTGAATTTCCTCTAGGAGATGTATGTCTGAGAACATCACTCTGGACGTTATTCTATATTACTCTTGGACCAAGTCTGTCTTGGTCGTTATATTTTATTTGGATACAAGTATACTGTTTATTTTCTACACTTAGCTGACATAATTCAGTGTCTTCTTCCTGAGAAAAAGACCTTCCTCTGGAATTTGGAATGACTGATTATTTCGTACTTGTTTATAGATTCACAGGGTGAAGAAATTTCTTTTCCTTCTGTACTGTTTTCAGGTAGGTTCCTGAGCTCCATTGATTAGTAGCCTTCTTCATCACCTGTGAATGTTTAGAAACCAAAACCACTCAACTCTTGTATTAGACTTCCATGCCCAGGATCAAAGTTTATTAATACCCGGCTGCCAAATCAAATGTTGGTTAAGATGCTACCAAACATGTGCCCTGTGGGATCAGTTACATCCTCTTGCCTAAAGAGCTTCAACCACGAATTTACTCAACCAGGAAAACCAAAGGATGGGATAACAAAGGAGATATTTGAGCATGAATTTGCCTCATCTCATGACAGTGCTTTAGAGTAGGTCTTTAGATGGGGAAAATTAGGAAGCAACAAAAACCAATTTAAACTAAAGGTTCAGATGCAGGAGAAAAAAAAAAAAATGTTTCTTTCAAGTTGACTCCACAGCTTCTTGCCTGCATACCTCTAGACAGGAAAATATTCAAAGGAAGCTCAGAAGGAGCTGCAAAGGTGTAAAAAAGACAGCATAAGGCAGAGGTCTGCCTCAAATCACACTGCAGAACATGGAAAGTAATGAAACAAGTGGTAAGTCTTCCATCAGGATTTAGGTGTTCTCTCTAAACAAAGACAAGGCTGTCCACATGGTTCTCCTGAAAAGCACAAAATTCACCAGCAGCTCCAGGAAAAACCGAAACCAGTAAACTAGATAACCTTTAAGAACTGCTCCCAGCATGTTTTGCAGCAAGTGAAGTCACATAATGGACATTTAAAAGGCACATCATCCTCAGATTTGCAGTTAGAGCACTGGAATCTTCCTAGAACAGAGAGAGAGGGGTGGGGAGAGAAGGGGGAGAGAAAGAGAGGGAGGAAATAACTAAATTCCAGTAAACGCCCGTGAAGCTTTCATGCATACGCGTTTCCAGGGCAGTCCAGAAAACAATGACCATGAGCTTTCCGAACTGCCTTAATAGTGCAATACCTGGCCCTGTTACATTATTTCTTTCACATGACCTCACTCAGTCTTTCGGTGCTTCAGATCCCCATTTACAAACTGAGGTTACATCCCTGCTTTACAAGGAAGTTGTCGAGAAAAATCCATTAAGTTCTCAGGAAACTATTACATCATTGTGATAAAGACAATGAAGTACTTTGAAAGAACATATGCAAGTGGCAGAAAATACCAATGCTACTTAGCAAAACCCACTAATGATTATTGTGCCTGAGCAAATATTGGCATAAACCAGTCATTTAATAGATCATTGGCATAGTTCTTATTTCTGTAACTTATCTCTACTCCCCATTTTTAGAGAATTGCATCCAAAATCTCACCTATACCTACCACACTCTGGCTCCATCTCTAGAGGAAAGATAGGCACAGCTCCAGAGCCCGTGGGTGCTCTCACATTGCTGGTTTCTTTTGATACTTTGGTCACTGGCAATTCAAGTTTGCTTTTCTGGTTAAAGCAGAAGGAGGAAATCTTTCTCTGAATTTTCTCCAGGGCCTCACCCTTAGGAGCAGCTGCACCTGGTTATTAAAAAAACCCAACCAACCAAAAATCAGCATACAAAACAGTAGAGCGCAGAACAGAATACACAGACTCTGCAAAACACAATTAGCAGCAAGTTCCATAAGTTCTCGTTGTGTAAGAACAAAAAACGAGTTTGAATAACTATTTTTTTACGCCATACTTCTTGGTAAAGTACATTTCTCATGCTAACACACATTATTACTGAAAGGGACCCTTTATATTGAAATAGTTCTGTGGCAAATTCTTCCTAGACACAGTGGATCTTAACCCACTCCTGCCCCCACCCCACTTAGGTGCAAAAATTTTCCCTTCACCCCTAACCCACGTAACAGTTTAAAGAAGATGGCACTACAGTTTTCTTCTTGTTTCCTTGCACTTCCCCATCTCACGTTGCCTTCTATCTTACACATTTTTTAACTCAGTTTGGACATGGCTTTGATCTTCCCTTACACACCTAGTGCAGGGAGGCCCCAGGCCACAGCGAAGGTCGTTGGACACTACCCATCATAATGATAAATGAGATTCTAGACTTCACACAAATGTTCATTCCCAACCTTGTACGTGGCTGTTTTCTCCTTTAGCGCACCAGCTCTCCAGACTCAGAGGGCTCCCTTCACCTTGCACTTGCTGTTGCAATTCCTTCTCTCCCTCGCCACAGACCATTCCAGTCAAATCTTTACACATCTGTTTAAACTGCTCTTTGTGATGAGGGCGCACAAACATGTAAAACCCTGTCCAAAAGAAAATACAGTCAAACGCATAGGAAAGTAAGTGCCTGACCATGGAAGACTCCTTGCTTTGGAGGGGAGAAATTATTTGGAATCTGAAAAATATCAGCCATATTCCTCAGAGTATCTTCAGTTTGGTGGAACACTTGATGCTTTTGTTAATTTTGTAATTATGGGGTTTTCCTTGCCAGAAGACAAATGAGTTTTTAGTACTGAAAATAATAATCATCTGAACTTACCTCAAAATTCAAATTCTTCTGTTCTCTACAGCCAAGCATAAATATCTGATCCAGCCCTTCACCTGGCAACTGAGCTAGGGGAATCAGGTATATACACAATACCTGAAAAGCCTTTCTCAAAAAAGAAGTCTCCTGTTACTGTTTGGTTGACACAGATTCACAACACTTACGCAGAAATTTTTAAAAATCCCAATCATGATTTACTGCCAAGCACAGCCAATCCTACCACAAAGTCCTCTGAGGCCAAAACATTTGCTCAGTAAAGGTACTGACTCTCTGTGAGAAAGACTGCTCAGAGGGACGTGGTGAGTCACAGTGCCACGCAGTTCATTTTCCTCCCACTCTTCACTGTGTCAAGACTAATCCAACTAGTTAGTGCACCAGAGGGAAAAAAAAAAAAAAGTCTTTTCAAAAATTTGGAAATTATTATATCTTTTCAAGGTCAATGGAATACTTATTGTTATTTCCTAAAGACAAGAAACAAAACTACATCAGCACTTCCCAGCATACACTGTATGCGTCATTTCCTGCAGAGGAGTTCACACCACAGACATGGGAGAAGGTGGAACTGAGGTGTTACCTAGCACAAGACGTCTCCATCAAGGCAATCAAGACCAGCATGTAATCCCTTATCTTTTCTTTTTTCTTTTTTTTTTAAACAATAAAGCCCAATTTCAAATTTTGAAAACTTGCAGCTTCCTACATCCTTTCATTGTTAAACCCATGAAAGGAAAAGAACCGGAAACAAACCACTTCTGAGAAAATAAATATCAGCTTGAAATTTCTAGGAGATTATTATGAATGGTAAGGATACTAAATAATGACACAGTTCCATAACTATTCTCAGGTAAAGCTCTGTGGAAGAATACCAGATCAAAAGTGTGATTGCTTATCCCAAAACCTGGAAGTGATCTAAGCGCTTAGCACCAGTATAGCAAGCAACGGTCACAAGAACAAAACTGAGTCAGTGCAATAGTCAGCACTGGCTTTTCTGAAGAGCAATCTCTTCTAGTAATTGAGGAGAAAAAAAAAAAAGGGTAACTAAATCATTTGACTGAAGTTAGCTTGACTGAAGGTTAGGACTGGAATTACTGAGGTCTTATTGAATGTTTTTAATGGACAATTTCTAACTGAACAAACAGATAACATTTTATAAACTTGACATTTTTTTGCTCTCTGACTGCCATTCATTTACCACATCTTTCCTGCTGCTCCATTCATCTGGTTTGCTAAACCAAAATATGGGAAAGGGAAAGTTTACCAATGCTACAAGTTTTTCCTAGAAGTAGAGAACTTGCAAACAAATGACCAGTGAAACGTTAATCCTCACATGAGATCACAGCATCTACACCTTTTCAACTAAATAAAAGTGATTTAAAAAACCCCAAAAACCCAACCACCCTTACTTTGTAGGAGATGAAAGTCTTCTGGCCTCTCAGTTGTGAGGGCTGCTATCACTGATATCATAGCATCATAATTGTCTGTCTTCTTGTAAGCTAACAACGCTTCGTAGAAACGGCTGTAAGTGCTTTTGTTCAAAGCCTTTTTCACATCGTTGAGATAGGTAGCCCTGAGGACCTGGTGGTGATCTCTCCTAGAGCATGAAGCTTTTTCAGTGTCTTTTCTTGGAGCTCGACTGGCATTCTGCCCTGAGAGACAAAGAACACATGTGAGCAGGGCTTGGGGAGGGACAAACAGGTCACTCCTTTTTATCCACTTCCCTTTTCATGCAGAAGGGGGTTCCTGGACTACTTCAAAGCCAACACCGCCTGCACAGCCACACACCTCCCTCTGGCATGGCCTTGGGCAGGGCTGACACCTGCTCCTGGAAATGGCAACCGAGCAAATTAATTCTGGGGACCGCTTTTAGCATCTTCTGGACTTTTTTTGATCTTTTAAAGAGAGAAACGTGTCAGATGGTCACTAGGGAATGAGAAAAAGGTGACACAGAAGACACTGTGCATGGAGGTCAGCAATAAATCAGGCTTTGAGCTACACTGAAGAAGTAGAAGCATTTTAAACAGAGGACTTAACCAATTATGCTGGCCTGACACATGGGCAAGCAAACTGCTGAGAGCAATTTTAAATAATGGATTTCTTGCTCTCTATTAATAAAAGCAGAAGAGGCATGTGTATGTGTGTTTCCCAACAGGAAAGCATAGTGTCAAAAAAGAATAACTAACCTGAAATAACACACAAAGATAGCACAAGAGCAATGTAGGAGTACAACAGAAGGTAGGAGCAGCTATGAACATCCTGCTAAGCTCCAAGTGGACTTCTGTTCAAAGTGTCTTTGATTTCTGATACACTTTAGAGGAAAAGTTCTGCTTTGCATTTTACAGGCATGCAAATATGGATGAAGTATACGATAAAAAAAAACTGATTTACACATCTTTTGGTATTTAGATCTTTATTCTGCACTAAAGAACTTTTAAAGAAGTTAAAGAAGGTAATGAAGTTTTAAAAGATGGGCTTAGTTCAATTTCCTGAAAGGGGAAAAACATGGGTGCGAATTTTATAATCCATATCTTTTATTTATCATACAGCTTTCTGACGCTTTCACAGGAGCATACTCTACTTAAGGAGTGAGCAACAGAAACAATACATGCATTTACTGCTATTATTTTCTCAATTACTTTTAGTGGAAACAAGTCGCTGTGAAAAATCAATCTCAGGGACCTCAAGACAAAAATCATTACCAAAGACTCTGTTTTGTTCAAACATTCTTAAAATACAAAACAGGAAAGCAAATCAAAAGAAACAACATGATTTCATACATGAAAAGCTTCTAAAGCCTTCCAGGAAACATTGGCTTTTTATTTATGTTGTGTTTTTTTGTTGGGTTTTTTGGCTTTTTTTTGGGTTTTTTTCTGTTTTTTTAAAGAAAGCATTAGTCTTTGACTATTTTTTACCCTCTGAAGAAAGACTTCTAAGCTGTCCAACTATCCTACTCATTTCCTCGTGAGAAATAAAAAAAAAAAGAATTCCTGGCTGTTCTCAGGAAGATCTGTAATCAAATCATAACTGAGCCTTTGACTCCAAAGATAAATACTGGATGGTATGAGATTAAAGGGGTGCATACAGAGATTACATACCATTGTGAGAATACATTTGCTAGTCTCTGTTTCTGCAGGAAAAAAAACCAACAGACTGTCCACATGAGGAGTATGCACATTACCAGTAACAAAACGGGAACCGTTTTCTTATTCATACCTGTATTCCTATTGACCTAATCTAAAATTACATTCCTGAAATGGCGCGCTCTCATGAACCCTGGACAAACAGGAAGCCCAGCAGCCTTGCGCTCAACTCGCCTGTTCCCTCACTGACGTATGCCAGGTCAGACTCCAGTGCAAGCTTCTGGCTTTAGCTGGTTTC
The DNA here is from genome assembly GCA_013400535.1 of Scopus umbretta. NCBI lineage: Eukaryota > Metazoa > Chordata > Aves > Pelecaniformes > Scopidae > Scopus > Scopus umbretta. The sequence continues at coordinate 1,546 of VZTL01061808.1, read as the reverse complement.
TTTCACATCCACTTTGATTTAATTTATTGGCTTTTGTGTTTCGTTTTGTACAATCCTTGCTGAAAATTCTGAATTTCCACCAGTCCTACCTACAGGTAGCGAGCCACTGTGGTAGGTGAACACAAGAAACATTGGTTCCCACCAGGAGAATCTACAGTCAGCGACGAAATGAAACATCCCACACATTACCTTGAGATGGCGTTTTTATTTAACATGAAGTCTTACCTGCACTGTTCAGTCCTGTTGTCAAGTGGAATCCTCCCCGGTTCAAGTGGACCCCAGGGTTTAGCTGAGCGCATGAGTCCTTTGAGAATGCCATTTTCTGCTGACTCTGTTTTTCTTCTGTTAAATCAAACCAGCGCATTAACAGTGAACTTAGGAAAGAATTAACATAGAATGGTGCATTTTAAAATATGCCATTCTATGCTGAAAACACCTGAAGACGTAGATTGATTTCTCTGACAAGAGGGGATGAGCTAACACCCTGCTTTTTTTAGGACTTTATTGTTTCAGAGTTTCAAAGATTTCACAAGCTCTGTGAGGACATGATTACCCTCTATACACCGCTCTGGCGGCACTACGTGGGTAGCAAAGACGACACAGGAATACGCACAAAGTTTTTAAATCCACAGACTGCAGTCAAGATTTAAATAGATCTGTAAAATCCCCTTTTGAAATAAGATGGCACCATTACTAACTATGCAGTAACTAATGCTCAGGCATCCCTGTGTGCTTACGGGAAGGTGGGCAAGAGGATCATGCAGAGCAGAAACTTAGCTCAGCATTGGTTAAACTAAATTGCTTTCCACTCTTACGTTTCTACATACTGTGTGTGTCTTGCTCTACGATCAGACAATGTCCATCAAACAATACAACTGCCTGCACAGTGCTGAAACAAGCTCCTTACCCATTTGCTTGGCCAGTATCTCCCTCTCTTCCCGCAGGAGGCTGTGCTCAGGTTTGTAGCCACAGCCCACTCCAGTCAGACTGCAACATGCTTCATCAAACTGTTTTTTATGTTGAGGTCGAACAAACTGGTAAAAGTCTTTCACCGGAGAGAGGGGAAGGGGCGGGGGACGGGACAGAAAGAGTAACAACAACAACAAAAAAGATAAATCAGGTCATACACAACAGGTAATAAATGCCACAGAAGCCTACAATGGCAGGACTTCTAGGTTAGGTAATATGAAGATAAAAAGTGCTGCTAAATAACTTAAAATCTAAATGTCGTATTCTAATATTTATACAGTAAGCACACTTGTAAGTTACACAAAGGTCAGCTATCACACAAACTTCCAGCAATATTGTTACCAGTAGGTAACGACTGTAATTTTTGCACTGTAAATATGAAGTAGCTTACCTCTTGGTGAAACAGGTACTTGCAGCAAAAGGTCATGAGCTACCTCACACCGTGGGGTCAAAGTATCTGCCAGGTCGATACTTTGAATAACTGATTGTGACGGAAGCACCTGACCCCTTAACCAACCTAGCGGTAGTTTGGTAAAGGCTCCAAAGGAGATAATGGCCTGAGCCATGGCCGGGCCAA